>JAODAL010031317.1:0-48608 GCA_025379985.1 Phyllomedusa bahiana
CCCACGTCCTTACCAAGGGTTTTCCAAAGGGGGAGTTTATTAAAATGAAATCAATGTAAACGCCACCCCCCCGAAAGACTTACACATGCATACCTTTTGGTGCTTTAGAGTTTAAGTAGTTTTCCTTTTCTTTTTTCATACGGATTTTTCTGTCATTTTTTTAAAAATTGGCCCCTAAGGTCTCCTTAAGCACATCAATAGATGTTTGGATAACAAAATTTATTTTTTTTAACTTTTCATTTAACAGTCAGTTCTGTACCCAAATTGACACCCCAATGCTATGAAGATATGCAACAGGTGTGCCTTCAGACACCGGGTGGCCTTGGAAAAAAATGTAACTCCACAAAAAACCAATTGGAATGGTTTATAGACCCCCCAGTTATGTATAATTCTGAATATGAAAACAAACAAGATTTCCACTGGGGACCAGCAAACAGTCTGAAATGATCAAGCCCATTTTTTAAACCCTTATATGACCATTAAAGGACGTAGGACAGCAAGGGCACATCCCACCAAGCTTCCTTCAAAGCTCTACGTCTTAGTCCCCAAATTATAACAATATAAAATTTATGTTTCAAGACATCAGGGTCGAAGACGTTTGGATGAAAGAGTGGGCCTCCAGATTTAGGAATAGGGAAAAAAGCCATCAAAATTTTTTTAAATTTTTTTTTGGGCCATAAAATTTTTTTCGGTATTTGCACATACTTCTTCTCCCTAGATAAGTATTCATTCCTCTTCTATCATTTTACATCCCTTTCATATTTTTTTGGGGATGTCTAGGGGAAGGTCCCCGTTTACAACCCCTTAATAACTCAGGGGAGATTTGGGAAAACTGAAATGATCCATCCATATCAAATATGGGCATTATTTTTAAGTAGTACATTCAAAAATTACTACATTTTTCAAAGGGGGAATATTACTACCCCTGTCCCCTTCGTCTAGCCAACCATATTCTACTCTGCACAATGAGGGGAAAACACCCTGAAAAAAGCTTTGCAGATGAATTTTTCTGGTTTGGTCTAATCCAAATTTAAAATTTCAAAGGGCCCGTGAGTTTGGGAAAAATCGGGGGAACGCAATATCCGTAGGAGGTCATACAAAAGTCCTTGCTTTTAAATTTTCCCCTCAGCCCCTTTAGAATATAATTTTGGTTTTCCCCATGGTTTTAAATTTTCCACACACCTACAAAGGTAAAAATTTTCCCTAACGGGGGTCGTTAAACCCTTTTTTAGTTTCACTTCCCCCGTAATGGCCACTTCAGGGGGAAAAAAACAGCCAACAATTAAATTCTTTTAAAAAGCTGGACCTATTACAGGGTTTTTTGTAAATTGACACAAATGTTCTAATTTCCAACCCCATTTTTTTGGGCCCCTGTCATGGTATTCATCTAAAAAAACCTTTTAAAAAAAGTATTGGAAACCCTAACCATGGCAAAAACCCTGGGGGGCTATAAAGGGAAAAATGGTCTCTTTTGGAAACATTTTATCTATTTTCCCTATCATATATGCTTTTTTATGTGAACCCCTAAAATGTATTCCCACCGTGATTTTGTATCCCGGGAGTTTGAGGGAAAAAATTCTCCAAAAGAGATAATTTTCCTCATAAAAACGTCTTTGGCCCCTGGCCTTTTGGTTTTCCCCCACAATATATAGTGGGAAAATAATAAATATTTTGGCAAAAAATGCCCTTTTAAAGGGCTGCACCTGAAAATCCCGGCGTCTTTTCATCCCAAAAACCCAGCACAGCCCTGTTTTTGCCCCTATTTTTTTTAAACAGGCACCCCCTCCAATATAATAATGTGCCTGATTTCAGGAAAGGGGTAAAAAATATGTTTTAGCGATTTTCGTTGGCTATCGAAAATAGGGGCGATAGTCGATTTGTCGGCCGCTATTTGAAAGTTTTTTCGATATTGAAGGGAATTTTGATTATGAGCGATGGGCCCTTTAAAAAATTATGGGAGGGCAACAACACCTTTTTTATTACACCCAAACAAAGGGTGGGAAGCCCGAAAATTAACACCAAAAAACAGTCCCAAAAGGATTCGTTTCTTTCTTTTTAGGCAAAAACACTTAGGTTTTAAAAGTCACAGAAAAAAAAGCCCCCAAAACCCTTTAAATAACCCCGTCCCTTTTAACCCCAAACCCCGACCCTTAACCCGCATCACCCCAAAAATTTAAAAAAATGCCAGAAGGCAGTATTTTTTGAAACCCCTTTATGTTTCCCTTTTTTCCCGGAATTTAAAAATCCCTGTCCTGGGAAAGCAGCAATTTAGCCCCCAAAAAACTGAGCACTATTCTCTGTATTTTAAAAACTATTGGGACAGTTTGGCGGTAAGTTTTCCTGGTTTTTTTGAGCCCCTTTTTCTCTTTTGTATAGGCTATGTTAAGTTTTGGCCGGTTTTCAGGGGGTTTTGCCCCGAAAAACCCTAATTTTCCCGTATATAAAGCTATGTGTCGGGTTTTGGGGGGTGGGCAGGTTTTCCCGGGTTTTCTGAGCCCCTTTTTCTCTGTAGTATAGAGCTATGTGTCCCGTTTTTGGGGGTGTCAGGTTCCCGGCTGAGCCCTAAATTTTCGTTAGTTTAGAGGCATGTTAACGTTTGGGGCGGGGTTTAGGCCCTGTGCTGAGCAATATTCTCTGCATATAGAGCTATGTGTACAGTTTGGGGGGTGGGCCCGGGGTCCTGTTTTCGAGCAAAAAAATTTTCTGTAGTATAGCCTTTTGTGTAAGGTTTTTTGGGGGGTGTAAGGGGTTTCCCGTGCTGAGCACCTATTCTCGTAAAATTGAGCTATGTGTACAGTTTGGTGGGGTTCCCGGGTTCCTGTGCTGAGCACAAATTTTTTTTGCAAAAATAGAGTATTGTTTCATTTTGGGGGGTTTTCAGGCCCCCTGTGCTGATCACAATTTTCTGCCAAATTAGAGCTTTTGGGGTACGTTTGGCCCGGTTTTTGGGCGGGTCCTTTTTCTGGCACATTCTTTTGTAGTATAGAGCTATGTGGGACAGTTTGGCGGGTGTCAGGCTCCCTTTTTCTGAGCACTAATTTTATGCCCCGTTATAGAAACCCATTTTTTACATTTCGGGGGTTCCCGGCTTTCCCGTGCTGACACTTTTTCTCTGTTTTATAGAGTATGTGTACGGTTTTTGGGGGTGCGGTTTGGGTTTTGCGACACTATTTTCTTGAGTATAAGAATGTGGGACTAAATTTGGCCGGGGTCCCGGTTCTGTGTGGCACTATTCTCTGCAGTATAGAGCTATTGTACAAATTTTGGGGGTTGTCGGCTCCTGTGCTGAGCACCCATTCTCTTTTTTAGTTTAAAAGCCCATTGTACAGTTTTTGGGGGTGTCAGGTTCCTGTTTCTGAGGGACTTTCTTTTGTAGTTTTGGCTAATGTGTACAAATTTTTGGGGGTGTCAGGGTTTCCGTGCTGAGCAATATTCTCTGAAATATAGAGGTTGTGTACAGTTTGGCGGTTTTTCAGGCTCCTGTGTGAGCACCCATTCTCCCCGGGGAAAAATAGAGTTAAATTTTACAATTTTTGGGGGTTTTTCAAGGGTTTTTGTGTGGGGACACATTTTCCCCCCCCCCCTATTTTAGAGTTTTTTGTACGTTTGGCGGTGTCAAAGGGTTCCCGTGCCTTTAGGGACTATTCTTTTGCAGTATAGACAAATTTTTGTACCGTTTGGCGGGGGTCCCGGCCCCTTGGGCTGAGGCCAAATATTTTTCCCCTTTAGTATAGAGCTATGTGTACAGTTTGGCGGGGGTCCAGGCCTCCTTTTTGCTGAGCCTTAAATTTTCCCCGGGAAAAAAAAAGATAGAGCTAATTGGGGTTTCAGGGTTTTGGGCGGTGTCAGGCCTTCCTTTTGCTGAGCAAATATTCCCCTTTTATATTTGAGGGTATGTGTTTCAGTTTTTGGGGGGTGCCCGGGTTTTTGTGGCTTGGGACTTTTTCTCTGTAGTTTTAGAGCTATGTTACAGTTTGGGGCGGTGTCATGTTTTCCCGTGCTGAGCACTATTCTCATCCCCAATTAAAAGGGGCTGGGAAAAAGGGGTTTTTTCAAAACCACCATTTTAGTTTTCACTTGGGGCATAGACTATATCTGTCCCTGGGGCCCAAAAAAAGACCCCCCAAACCCTGCATTTACCCCAAAAATTAAAAAAAGTGCCGGGAAAAAGGAAATCTTTTCAAACCCCCATTTTTTTTCACTGGACTTGACCCCATATTTTCCTGGGCCCTCAAGCAAAGACCCAGGGGCCGGGGGTTACAGTTGGGGGGGCGGTTAAAAACGGCCCCGGGGTGGGGTCCGTCATCTTTTTAACAAAACAAGGTTTAAAAAATGCCCCCGATGAAAAACCAGCAACAAAAAAATGTCAAAGCTGGGAAAACAAAGTGGGGGAAGCGGAAGTGTGAAGGCCCTCCAGCCTTCCTCAATACCCCAGTAAAAACCTGGGGTTTCCCCTTTTATTTTTTTTACCTTCCCCCTGTTAAGTGTGTCCAAATTTAGCTTTACTTTGGGAAATTTCTGGGGGTTAAAAGCCCCCTGTTCCACCCAAGGGTCCCTTTTTCTTTGCATTTTTTTCTCCAATTTTAAAATTCCCCCCAAATTTTCCCGTTGGGGAAAAATTTTTTTTCTTTTACTTTTTCTCTTTTCCCTGGCCCCCATTTTTCCCCAGTCCCTGAATAACCTCTTTGGGGCTAGTCCCTTCCCCTTCCCCCCCCTTGTCCAATTAAAAGGAATTTTTTTTACCAGCATTTTGGGAAAATGCAAGTTTTTTAGTAGTTTAATTCTAAAAATCCATTTTTAAAATAGGTTGGGAAACCCCCCATGGGCTTTGTTTCTCTTTTTTTAATTGAAAATTTAAAAGGGTTTTTTCAATTTCGGGATTGGGGAAGCCAAAGTTAAAAAATCTTTTCAAAAACCCAAATCATTTTGCAATTTTTTTGTCCAAATTAAAAAGGGGTTTTTACCTATTCCTTTTTTTTCCCGACAAACACCCATCCCCCCCTTAGCAACTTTTTGAAAAATTGTGAAGAAAAAAAAAATGTCCTTTTAGAAAAACAACATATTTTTTTTTAATAGCACCTGTTTATAGCTTCCCTGTCACACCCAAAATTTCCCCCCAAAAATTCAAAGCATTAAACCCAAGACCACTTTTGACAATTGTGAAGAAACAAATGTCCCAAATTAAAAAAAACATTTTTTAGAAAAGGGCCTGAGTATTGCTGCAATTTTAAAGCAAACAAGAAACCAAAAAAAATTTTCAAAAATGACTTTTTAAACCCACTGTTTAAAAAAATTTTGAAAGGGGAAATCCACTTAAAAAAACCACATTTCTGGTTCCAAAGGGCCATGAATTTTTACCCGGATCCTTTTACAGCAAAATGATCCAAAAAAATTTTAAATTTTGACTTCTCAGCTTTTAAAAATTTTTTGAGGGAGGGAAAAACTACTTTTAAAAAAAAACATTTTTGTTTTCCCAAAGGACCCTTGATTATTTGCTGTTTTTCTCACAGCACCCCCTGACCACAAAAAAAATTTTAAATAAAAAAGACCCTTTTCCCGCCACTAAATTTAAAAAATTGTGAAGGCCAAAAACACCCAAAAACCCAAATTTACAATGCGAAAAAAAACTTAAAAAGAAGTTGGAAGTAAATGGAATTTTTTGGTTTTGCACGAAAAACCTTTTGGGGTTTTTTTACCCCGTCTCCTCCAGCAAAACCCAAAATGAAACTGTTGGGGGAATTGAGGAATTTTAAAAAATTTTCCCGGGAAGAAATTTATCATTTTTTTTAAAAAAAGTTTTTCAAGGGGGGAAACCAAATTTCTGTTTTTGGGGGGGAATGTGAAGTAAGACCCAAACAACTTAAAACGGTTTACCTTTGGGAATTGGGGGCCCCAAACATCAACCAAAAGAATTCCTTGGGCCCAATTCATTTTGATGAAATTTAAAAAATTTTCCCCATTATCTTTTGGAAACCGGTCGTTTGTTTTGTAATGACTCTCCCGGGGTGCTGAAGGTCCCCTCAGGGTAGACGCTGGCTGATGGGCAGGACCAAAAACCTTTTGGGGTGGGACCAGGGCCCGGGGCCAAAATTCCGTCCATTTTGGGGATACCCAGAAAATCCATTGGGGGCCGGGAAACATACAAAAACAAACGGTGTTGAGACCAGATAGTTTGTGCACCAAAGTCTTAAATGGGTTTTTTGGTGGTTAAAGTGTGCCCTGCCATTGCATGCGTTGGTGGGGGTGGTTAAATAAAATTGGGGAGAGGTCCACCCATTTTTGGCCTTTCTGCCAAAATTGTGTGCTGCTGCTGTTTTACTTTTCTTACCGCTTTCCCGGGTACCTTAGGGGACTTTACTGCCCGTCACGTCGTGGCGTTGTTCCACCGTGGGCATTTGAAAAAACGGTTTAAGCCCGGGCGCCAAACAGAATTTTTTCCCGTTTTGGGTCCCTTTCAGCCAAAGGGCTCCATTTTTTCCCGCTTTTTTTTTCTTCTATTTGGTTGGGGGGGGGGAAAGGGGGGGAATGGGTGGTTTTTTTTAGGGGGTTTTTGTGGGGGGGTCCCAGGAGGGTGGCCAACCCCCTTAACTGTTGGTTTTAAATTTTGAGGGCCCTTTAAAGCAGGATCATGTTGGGGGGAAATGGGGCTTCCAAAACACTCATGTGAAGAATGGAAACCTTTTTTTTTCCCCAAGCCTCTGGGTCGAGGGGCCCCTAGGGAAAGCATCTTTTCCCCAACTTTCCTCCCCCCTCAAATTCGCCCCCAAACCCCCCCCTCAATTCCAAACCCCGGGAAAAGTCCCGTTAAAAATCCGGGGGTCTAGGAATAAACCCCTTTTTCCCCCTCCCCTCCCCCTTTTCCCCCGGGACCAAACTTCAACACAAGCCCTTTACATCCTCAGATGATCACCCTAAAAGCTGGGTGTTCCTTGCAGAAAAACCCGGGGCCCCAAAACCCCCTGTCTAATGAAGACCGATAAAATTTGGGGAAACTGTCGGGCCTTTGGGGAATTAAAACCGGAGAGAAAGGCTCCCGTGTCCGCATCTTTTTCCGCCCCCCCCCACCCCCGTCCTTTGGGAGGGAAAAAGATGTTTTTTTAGTGTCCCCAACGAAACGTTTCCAGAACTAAGCCCCCAAAAATGGGTCATGCTGACCGGGGATGTCCGCCAACCCGACCATTTTGGGGGCGTCTTCCCCCAAATTGGGGGAAAAAGGGTTGGGGGCAGGCTCTTTTAAAACCTGCCCCCACTTTTTCGGGGGGGCCAACACCCCGAGGTCCCATCCCGCCCGCTTGTCAGGGCCCTGTTGTCCCCCCCCGTACTGCGTTTTTAAAGGCAAATTTCGGTGCTTTCCCCAAAACCTGGGGCATGTGGGGGGGTGGAAATTTCCAAAGGGGGTTGCCACCCTTTAACCCGTGGGACAGGTGACGGGGGGGCCGAGCTTTACGCGGGAAAAGCAGCCGGCGGGGGAAAGCAAGGGGGCGAACGGCGGAAAGTGGGGAAACCCCAACCTCGAGCCTTCTTCAGGGAGGCAGTTTTGAAAGGGGATCCTTTTAAAAAAATTTTTTGGGCGACGAGGTTTTATGACATTTTTCCAGGCAAGGGATTGTGCTCCAGGGGCCCACCGGTTCTTAAGGGCGGCCCCAATTTTCGGGCCCCTTTTGCCACACCACCTTTCCTGGCAAAAAAGGGTTTTTGTCACCCCGCCCGCGCCCGGTCTCGTTTCGGAGAACCGTCCCCCCAAACTCCCGACCCTTTTTTGGGGGACGGGCTCCAAGAAGGGTTTTAATTTTAAAAAAACCCCGGTTTCTTGGGGACGTGATGACCCCCCAGAGGGAAACCTTTTGGGGGGAAAATACCCTTTCCCCCATCCCTCCATTTTGAAGAGCTTTCGCCGAGCCTTTAGAGCCAAACCCTCACCCCCAGAACATTTCCCCCCAAATAACCCCAGTGAGGGTTTCAAAAGAGATATAGGGGAAAACCCTTTACCATGCTTACAAATTTCCCCCTTCGGGGTTTGGGCAGATGGGACTTTTCCGGACACAGATGCAGACAACCGCCCTTTAAATTTTAGATGACACTGGCTGGCCAGGGGAAGGGGGTGGCATTTTTTTTGGGAAAGGAAAACCTGCTCGGCATCTTTTTATTTTTGGGGAAGGGGGGCCCGAAAGGGGCCTTTACTTCCGGGGGAAACCCCTCTTGTCCACCAGCCGGGAAAAGGCAAAATTTCCAAAGGCCAAAAAGCCCTCAATGCCGAAATTCAGGGTTTTGGGTTGGGATGGTTTGGGTTGAAGTGTTTTTTTCTGCTCCCAAACCTGGTAGACCAGAAGGCTGGCGCCTAGGGCTGGGGCCGGTTTTACGGGGGCCGGTCCATCAAATGGGGGGGAGGAGAAGGGGAGATGGGCTCTGGTGGTTGGGGGGTGGTACTCCGGGGGACGTGGAGGCTTAAGCGGGGCTTGGGTCCCTATCCCTTTAAATTTTGAGAGACAAGGGGAGGGTGAGGAACCCCCGGTGGGGGGCGGAGGGGGCGGGACAGAGGGTGAACCCGTGGTTGGAGGCCGCCGCGGTCTGGCCTTTTTGGCCCCTGTTGCCTCCATTTAAAAATCATCAAATTTTTCATGTGGTAGGGCATGTTGGGGTGGTTAAACCCCCCTTAAGGTTTTTTTGCCTCTACTTATGCTTTAAAGGCAAAGGGGGGCATTAAAGAAAATCGGTTTGGGGGAATCAGAGGCTTGGGTCAAAAAAAGGCCCAGGCTTGAAGGTCCTGGGCCTTTTTGAGGGCGATAAATGAGGAGCAAAGGGTTTTTCGCTGACCTGGCTGGCGGAATCTTTTCAGGGACTTCTGGGGACCCCCTCAACCCCTTTTTTTTTTGGCGGGGGCCCGTTTTGACCAAATACCCCTATCGGCTTCCCCTTCCCCGTCCACTGGGGGAAAAAGGGTCGCCCAAACCCCAAATTTTTGGGGGAAAAGACCCGGATGGAAACCGCAATGTATCAACATCACAACAAAAACCCCGGTGACTTGGTCGTCCTGAACCCTTCTGCATTTCCCGAAAGCTGCGGGGTACAAGCAAGGGGGACTGCAAGGCGTTGCAGAAAACGCCCGGAGTTTTTGCCCGTTTTACCCTTCCTTCTCCTCCCGATGGAAATCAATTTTTTAACCCGGGGGGTCCCAAAAGACTAAATAAACCTTTTTGAACTTTAAACCCTGCCCCTTTTACCCCAAACCCCATTTTTCCCTCAAAAATTTTTCAGAAAAATGGGTTATCCACAGTGGGGGGGTACACGATTTTTCATTTGGGCTGCCTTCGCTTTATGGGTTGGGGCCTTTAAAAAATGATGCGGAGGGTGCATTTTTTGGCCCGGGGAAAGGGGGGGAAACTGAGGAGGGTAAGTTAATTTCGCAGGATGCAGTTTCAAATTAAAAATGAAGGACAGATTGGCGACGCTGTTCATTAAAGGAGATTCCAAGGGGCCCTTGGGCCCCGCGATTGGGGGCAGCCAAATTCCCGCAACTGCATCCCTGGAAAGCTGTTGTCGCCAGCAACTGGAAGGGGAAAACCTTCTCTCGTACCCCTACCTCCAAAGTCCTTCCCCCCTCCCTTTTCTCGCTTACCCCCTGCATTTCGCTCCCTGTTAAGAAATAAAAAAATTTGGGGAAAGGGATGGAATAGTTTTGGAAAGTCTTTATTAACAGACCGGGAAAAACACAGCTTTTCTAAAAAACCCCCCTAAATTTAAAACAAAAAATTTCTGGATTCAAATTTTAAAAAATCTTTGGGCCCGGGTCAAAAATGCCCAAAAAAAAAGTATCTGTTTTGTTTTTTTATAATACAAGTTGTTTTTTGGGACCTTTTCCCAAATTTTACCCGTGGTGGGCTAAAAATTTTCTGTATAAGGGTATAATTACGCTTTCTGGGAAAGAACAAAGCTTTCCCGTGCGCCAAAGTCAAAAAAAAAGTATCTGTTAAGATTCGGGTGGGTACAAGGTTTTTTTTGGGAAACCTTTCAATTCACCTGTTGACTATAAAAAAGCTGTATTTAAATAAGTGCACGCTTTCTTAATTTTAACAGAGCTGCAATGCGCCCAAAAATCAAAAAAAAACGTAAACTGTTATAGAATTTTGGGTGATACAAAAGGAAATTTTTGGCACCTTTCAATTCACCTTGGGGACTATAAAAATTCGGTTTTAAATATTAAATGGGAAGTTTTCTCAATTGGGAAAAAATTTTGGCCCCTGGGCAAAAATGCAAAAAAAAACTATCTGTTATAGATTCTGATATACCCAAAGGAATTTTTTGGCCCCCTATCAACCTGGGCTGACTACAAGATTGTGGATTCTAATTTAAGTGCAAGGGGGATATATCAAAAGGGGGAATGGGAAAATTTAAAAAAACACCAAAATTTAAAATTTATACTGATAATAAAACTGGGAAATTTTTTCCCTAAAAAAGAGACCTTCATTTAAAAGAAAGATTGTAACCCAATATAAGTTTTACACTGCCCCAAAAAATCCAGGAAATTTTTTTCAATAGCAAAAATGTTAAAAAAAGAAGATATTGCAGTTTCAATGTTTTCACAATCCCTTGGGAAAATTTTTTTCCAGGGTCCTTTAAAAAGAGCTTTTTCCCGTTTCCCCCCACGGCCCCCCCCCCTTTCCCGCCCCCCCCAAACCCCCTGTGACTTTAAAGCGATAGATGCTGGCCCTTTTAAAAAATCTTTCCCACCCAAAATCTTCCAAAGTCTAATCCTTTAAATTTAAAAGCTAATTGTAAGGTTTCTCTGTTTAAAAAAAAGTATGATTTTTGCTGAGTTTTTTGGAGACATGCAGAGGGGCATGGGCCAACTAGTATGAAACGCTAGAGAGTGAGGAAAAAACAGAACAGGAAGGGCCCTTTTTTAAAGTTTAAAAAGAGGGCATGTGATTTTTCCCGCCCCAAACGCAACCTTTCACACCCAAATCATGACGTCGTACACAAAATCTCCCCCCCCTGCTCTATTCTTAAGTGATTGGCTGGCCGCCAAAAAGTCCCCGGAAAACGCCCAAAATGGCGCGATATTAATAGTTAAAGCGCTATTTTTAACCCAAATTATCGCGGGGGATCGAAAAATTTCCCGATTACCCCAAAAAAACCGTGGCCCATTTCAACTTTGTCCCATTAAAAACTCTCAACACTTGTAAAAAAGGCATTTTGACTTTTAAAAAAATACGAACTACATATGTTAGCTTCAGTAAGGGAAAACCCGGTCATTACTGCTGGAACCCGGTTAAAAACCCCTTTACAATGCTTTTTTTAAGCCCAGAAAAATGTCGTTTTTTTCAGTAGAATGTGCCTGATTTTTTGACCCACAGAAACAGGGTTTTTAAACGGGTGCATTCAACAAATACTTTTGTGCGCAAAAAAAAATTGGGATTGGGCGCCAAACATCATACATTCACCCTTTTAAGCACTTTGGGCCCTAACCAAGTTTTTCCCCAAAAAAAAAAGAAAAATAAAGGTCCCTGGGAAAATTTTTTTTTTGTAGGTTCATTTCAACTGTAAGAGGCAGAATCTAAATAAAATCCCCGGAAAATCACATTTCATTTTTTTTTTTAAAACATGTTTTTATTTAAATTTTTAATAAAATATTTTTATAGATGTAATAAAGACATTTCGGTTAAAAATATAATGCAGGGAAAAATCTCAAGAAAACAGATTTTTCAATGAAATTCCCCAGTCATTTCTAGTAGCAATGGGAAGAAAAAAACCTGGTGGGGGATTTCTGTATTTCGGAATGGAAATACTGAAAACCCGCCAAAAGATCTCCCAAAATTTTCAAAACCAAAATTTTTAAATTGAAAGGAACAACATATTGGAAAAAATTCAGCTTGGGAATAAAGAACTTTAAAACCCTAAAACAAAAAAAACCCTAAAGAAAATAGACACTTTTGGGGGAGAAAAAGATGCCCAAACCCCACAAAACAGGGGCAACAACCAGCTTCACAAACATATTAAGATGACGGTTAAGGTCCTGTCCATTCTCCCTCCCCAAATCCCCCCGCCCCAAACATCAAAGTCCTTCTGAAATAAAGGGAAATAAAGCAGAATTGAAACCTAATTACAAAAAAGTGTCGTTTCCCCCCCCATCAAAACAGAAAAACCCCTCCTGAAAAAGTATGTTTTTTTAAATTAAATTGAAGGGTTTTTAGGGTTTTCCCAAGGTTTTTACCAGGTTCCTTTCCATATACCATTTGGTGCGTTGGAAAACCTTCATAACCTCCACCCTCTCTGATTTTGATAACTGAGTATATATGTAGGTTCTCCATTGTTTGAAAAAGGATTTAGTTTTTTGTATCCTTGTGTCTCTCCCCTCTCCCCAAATTATCAGCATGGAGATTTGTTTTTTATTTGTTTCCCCAACCATTTGGGATGGTTGGAAACTTAACTTAATCCAAATTTTCCCTAGAACCCTTTTGGCTACCAAAATGGCAATGTGTACAATACTTAGGTAATTGGAAAAAGGGGTTGCTTGGGGGGGATTTTACCCTAAAACCCCCCCCCCCAAAGGGGGATTCGATGTAATGAAACAGCAAAGTGTGGGGATTTAAATTTTTGCAGTATTTTTCCCGTGTAGCTAATATAAAACCCCAAAAAACGTCGCACAAAGTTTGGACTTTTAGGTATGTCCAAAAACAATGCCATGAATCAGCCTTATCTTCATCGCACTTAGGGGACTTGCTAAGTCTATCTTGATAAAGAGATGAGGGTGGTAGGTTGAAAGCATAGATAGTGTTGTGTATAAACCTAAAATTAGAACCATACAAATTTTCACAAATGCCGTGTTTCATAACTTGTGTCAGGCCTTCTAAAGGGAAGCTTGTTTAATTTGCGTAGTTCTTTCCATGTGGAGATAGTATCTTGTAATAGTACTGAGGATTTTACGTATGATGGTGATTTTGAAAAAGAGGTATGCAGTAATGCCATGGGATGCCAGGGTGCCACCAGTTCTTTTTTTAGGATCCAGTTAGAAAACATATCTGATTCATTTGCCCAATCAATAATATACGTAGTAAAACTAGACAGGTTATAACATCGCAAATTTTGGAAATTTAAACCCCCTTTACCTTGACTCATCATTAGCTTTGAAATTGAGATTCTGGGTCTCCTCCTCGCTGAGATGAAATTTGTGAAAGCTAAATTACGCTTCTGTACATCCGTATGTTTTAGTAACAATGGAGGGGATAAAGAATCCTAGCAAAACTGATCATCTGGACCAGGGGGCACCACCCCGATAACAAAAGAGGGAAATGGATCCAACTCTTCAATTCATTCACTATCTTGGTTGTACGTGGGGGGTAATTTAGAGCATGAAGGGACTCTGGAGTACACCCAATTTTTATTCCTAGGTATGTAATGTGATAGGTAAAAGGGGTGATAGCAAAATGTAATTTGTGCTATGTTTCCAAGAGGAGAAGACTTCCCAACTCAAGAAGCTCAGTTATGGAGACATTTATCTTATGCCCCCCAAAAATTTTCAAAATGTTCCAGCTTTTCCATTACCTTGAGTAAGTGTTTTGAGGGATCTGCCATGAATAGGAGCATATCATTGGCAAAAAGTGTAAGCTTCACTATTTTTGACCCAATAGTAATGCCATCATATAGATCCATGTCTCCTAGTAATCTAGCCTAAGGCTCCAAGGCCAGATGGAAGAGCAGGGTGAGAGTGTGCACCCCTACCTTGTGCCTTTTTGGAGAGAAATCGGCTTGGAAAGAAAGCCTGGTATGTGTACCTGAGCTGCCTGGTGTGTGTACCTGAACTGTGGGGTTCCTGCCATACCTGCCATAAATGTCCTGAAATGGACTGTGATTCCCACTGTGTCAAGCACTAGCCATAAACAATCCCATTGAACATTATCAGATGCCTTTTCAGCATCAAAAGCAATTAAAGCTGGATGTTCACCTGGGACTGATTTACATTTCACCCTATCTTGCACCGCCAGAACTTCTGATCTATATCTATTAGTGAGATAGGCCTGTACAAGGAGGCCAAAAACTGATCCATCTCTTTTTTTGGCAGAACTTTAATATATGCATTGAAAGACTCCAAGCCACACCTCCCCATGTCAAGGAGATCATTGAACATACTCATCAGAATAGGTGCTATCTGATCTTTCAGAATTTTATACATCTAACCAGAGAAGACATCTGGGCCATTCCTTCCATTCCTGATTGGCTGATAGAAGATTTAACCTCATCTTTAGTAATGTATGCATTAATTTGAGATGGGATAGTGGTTAATGATCCAGAGTCAGTTTTAATGGATGTGATATGAGAAGTACTGTATCTACCCTTGGGTAGCCTAGCTAACATTTTGCCCGACTTGTTTCCAAATCGGAAAAGGTCGGCCTTCAAAGTTTCTCTATGAATTTTTTCTTTTCTCTCTGCCCAAAGATCAAAATATTTTCTAGATTCCTGCCATTTCAACCTGTTTTCTACCATGGGTTGACTCTGAAAGCTTAAATACATTTCTCTAACCTTTGATGAGGTCTCTGTGAAAGCATTTTTGACCCTGCGCAGTGTAGACTTTTCCCTTTAAAACAGCATTAGCAGTTGCCCAGTAGAGAGATGGGTCAGAAGAATTCCCACCAGTTTCTCAGCATATCGTGAAAAGAGTCTTAGCCAAAAAAGAGGGGGAGCGCCAGATGAAATCAGACCCTTGAGGGATAGAATCTGCCAGAGATATCAGGACTGGGGCATGATCAGAAATAACCATCTTAGCTATCTTTGACTCTGTTGCCCTATGAAGCAAATCTTCAGAGAGAAAAATACAATCCAACCTGGACCAGGACAAGTATACCTGGGAGAAAAAGGAGAAATCTTGTCCATCTGGGTTTAATTCTCTTCAGCCATCATATAAGCCTGTGCATGAGAGCAAGGGTATTAATACCCTTTCCTCTTGTCTGGCTGTAGTCATAGCTTTATTCATTTCGATCCTCTTCCCAGTTCATCTTCCCTCCCACCATCATAGACCAGTTTCCATCAGCCTGAATCCATTGTTCAAGTTCACGAAAAAAGGACTTGTTGGGTCCATTTGGTCCATAGATGTTATAGAAACTAAAATCCTGCCCTTGTGTTTTATGGACAAATGTGAAATGCGACCTTCAGAGTCATACTTATGAGAAATAAAGCCATGAGAGAAATTCTTATGAATAAGAGTTATAACTCCTGCCTTTCCTCCCATAGTGGGGGGCCCATAAACCTGTCCTACCTACATTTTTGCTATTCTCTGCATATCCTCTGCTGTCAGGTGGCATTTCTGTCGGAAAACAATGTCGGGTGTATCCAGATCAGGTTGTGTAGTATCATATTCTGTTTACGGGGAGATCGCAGACCCTTGATGTTCCAAGAAATAATTGTCATCATTTGTAATACAGAATAAGCTGATGGAGTGTTGCATTAGGCTGGTGGGAATATGTCAGCATAATTAAGTGTTTAGAGGCCACGAAGGACCGAGGCCATACGGGGAGGGGGCGGGGGACAGATTGTCCACAAAAAAAAAAATGACAATATTCACAAAAGACGAACACAGAACATCAACTGAAAAACATGGAAAATAAATAAAAATACATAAAAAAGAAATACAGAGAAAGAGAGAATAGCCCTCAGAGGCATGTTAAAATACACAACCTCTTTTTCCCACTCTAGCTACTAAAAGATGTACTATGTATTAGTAAACAGCTCCTAAAACAATCCAGGCCCAAAAATTAGATGTCTCATAAATGTTGCCTCATATGACCGAGCTAAGCACTGTCTTGCCTTAACATTTATGTATGGACATTGGGTGAAGGGGGGGGGACCCAAAAAACGCCCAAGTCTGCCCACCCTATCATCAGAGACAATAAGACAAAATTAAGCTGTTAGCTTAAACTATTGGCTTGCCATTGGTACCCTGTTCCCCCTCTTTAGGGTCCAGCATTTAAGTTGGCAAGAAAGGATCCAGAACTTGCAAACCACTAATCAAAAGTCCGATTAGTATCTTCAATAGTCATTGGGTTTCTTGCAGAGTTTTCTCAAAGAGTAGACAAAGCAAATATCTCCCACTACTCATGGACATAATAGTGCCCTAACAGTTGGAATGACAACCTGATAACATTAGCACTAGTAAAAATTACTAATTTTAGACAGTGATAAACCTATCCCTCAAATCCCTCAGCGAGGATTTTACTATGTCATGCTCATTTCTCGATTTAGGGGATGGAGTACCAAGTTGAAGCATGAGTGGTTGAGAGTTGCTCTGTTTTTCGTTGTACGGACGGAGGCAGATGTGAGGAGTCAAGACTTCCTTTCCATGAGTCTTCGTTGCGGTGATAGCAGGGCGAGTTCAGCTTTGCTTTTGCCACAAAGGAGAAAGGGAAGAAACTGATAACCCCTGTCACGGTGCGACCTTAGGTGGTCGCATGGTTCGCGGCAATCAGGTGGCGTGCGACGTTGCCACCGAGAGACATTGGAGTTCGGTGGGAGCGGAAGGCCAGGTATTGTCGGTCGCAGCACCAGCATAGGGTGCTGAACTGTTATACCTAGCAACGGCTAATGTTCAGCCATTAAGGGCTGGCCTTCCCGGAACAACTGCAGATGGTGTGGCGTGGTTTGTTCCCTCGTTCCAGGTCGCTTCTGGTTAAGCCCAGGTATTGGGTGCATCTGGGCACTATTAAAGGCCTCTACGACCGGAGGATCAGGGGCGTAGGGTGCTGCCAGAACCTGTGCAGCAGAACTGGAGCTGGAACGACAGAGGCTCTGGCCCCAGAGGCTTGGAAGAAGCCGGAAACCCAGTGGGAGACTGAGAAAGGTTTACGGTGATGACTTGGATGTTAGGTCTGCTATTCACATGTTGAGAGAGGGGACTCTTCTTACACATGTGTAGGTTAGTGGCAGAACGGCTGAAGGTTTGATTTATGTATGTTTTTTTCTAGTCTATATACTGTGCCTCAATAAAGCTGGTTGAGGCTTGGTTTTACACGGAATAAGGGAAGAGCTGTGACGGTGTGCCCATCCGTTTACAAAAGTACGGCGATCATGCGAGCTGTGAATACCCCGGGGCCCGAGCCAAGATGGGCTGGCCGAAGGACATGTGAAAGGGGTCACATGATGGTGGAGGATGCAGTGGGCATAATTGGCACAACCGAAGTGGTGTGAAGTGCTGCCGGAAGTGGTGCATTTAGATATAAAGACTGTTACTGCGGCATTTGAAGAAAAAAAATAAAAATAATATATATATATTTTTTTTTTGCCGCATGGAGGAGCTGCTCGCCCGTTAGGCCAGATGACTGCCAGCGCAGCAGGAGATAGTTGGAGAATGAGCAATGACTGTGGGCACAGAGACCATGACCCATAGCGCAGCTCGATGATAATTGAATAACTCTCAGGGTCAGAGCTTGAAGTCGGAGCAGAGAGAGAGCCTGTTAAGAGCTTCCAGGCACAGCTGAAGACCAGGCAGAGAAGGCTGTGTCAAGTGAAGTACTGCAGAGGAGGACTGAGGGCCGCGAAGTGACGGATTGAGGGGGGCGCGATGTGGAAGATTGGCCGTAGGGGGAAGATGTGGATGGTCTTCCCTTTGCTGCTTTTGTAGCATAGTAGCGCTCTAGCGAAGAGGCTACCCACAGCGCAGTGGGTGAATGTTCCTGGCGCCCTATCTGAGCGGCAAAACCCCAGAGAGTGTACTGCGATCATGGTCTAGTTGCTCAGGCCACCAGAGACTAGCCCCAAACTAAAGGCGTCAGATTCTGACAAGTATTGGGTTAACAATGGACTGTGGTGTATGCAGAAGGAATGCAGAAAGCAGAAGTGGGGAAAAGCAGTTGCTCATGGGCAAACCAAACCTGACGACGGCATGAGGGGATGTCTCCTGTGGCCCAGGAGGCCTTGTAGTTCAGGAAAAGCTGTGCAGTCCCAGAGTCTGGGGATGGAGCCCGATTGTTGCAGAGGGACCGGCGTGTCTGAAGATGGCAGGCCGTTGCTAAAGGGCAAAACCACATTCAATCGGTCCGGAGCCTGCTGAACCACCTGAATCCAGCAGAGGGAGCGTGATTGGAGGTGCCATCGAGCAGCAGAATGTGCTTCCGTGACTGCCCCTATCAGGAGTAACGGCAAGAGAGAGGTTGCAACCAAGCCCTGGAGTCACAGGGTGTCTGGAGCCCCACCTTTGTGGTTAGAAATCAGGTCAGAGGAGACGGGATAAGACTGAGCTCAGACAATCTGAACCCGGTAAGAATGTTCTGTTATGTATGAAAGGTTAGATTATCTATCAAAGTCAAGGAATGTGTGTGTTCACCAGGGTGGGCAAAATTGAGGCACTCAGGACACACTGCCAGGCCTTGAGAAGAGAGTTCGTGAGGGGTGATGAGACTGTGAAAATGGGACTTGTGAAGTCTGATGTGAGCTCCAGTATTGTTACCTGCAGTGTTGGCCTGGGGGAGATGGACTCAAATTCCATGTTGCTTCCTGTGGAATAGAGAATGCTGTGTATATTACAGACACGGTACTAATGGATAAATGTAAATTGTAACAACAGCTAAGTCACACGCTATGGGCAGGGGTATGTTAGATGTATCACAAAGACTTTAGCTCCAGTTTACTACTGTGTGTGGAAAGAGCAGTAGAGGTGCTGCAGCTACTGCAGTAATTGAGAGCAGCTCAGGGTCTGACCCTGGTGGTCATTGTCGTGTGTGATTGAAAAATGCATGTGTGAACAGGGGCTGCTATAGTATCTGCAGGCAGAGCAGATGAAAAGTGGATAGCTCTAGTGTGCCCCTAGAGGTCAGTAGGGGAGAGCCAGCCAAGTAGCACAGGTGATGTGTTGTGTCCTGTGTGAGGTATAGCCCGCAGTTATGTTCTGTCTTGTTGGGCCCTAGTTAGATGTTTGCATAGTTCTGAGGAGAACTCTGGCAAGTGTGTGGCCTGAAGAGAAACGGCCTCCACATGAAGGTGATTGCTTGAGGTGCTGTGTATGAGGGCTTACTGTCATGTATGACGGGGAGTATGAGTGATGAAATAATTACGTTTTGTAAAAAAAAATGGTGTGACCAGGCAGATTCTGATGTGCAGTCCTAGATCTTGTATTACAGAGAAGTTGTTATCTGTGATCGAAAAATCCATATTGTGACCCTGCAGGGATGGCAAGAGAAGATTGTGCTGTTTACCTGTGAGTTTCAGCTGAGGTAACGTTGCGCCAATGGTTGCTGTATTGTTTCAGTGTGTAGTCTGCAGTGCTCTAAGGATTGCAGTGTATTGGTAGTGAGCTGCGAGACTGTAGGAAGAAAGAGAGTTTGCTCAGGCACCAGTGAAGGGGAGGTGAGTGAGTATTTGATGTAATAAGAGGGTAAAGATATAAAGAAGTGTCTGTTCTGACGGCAACTGATATAACTTTTCCCAGAGCTTATGGAGAGAAAATATTAGACGTATCACAGAGGGTTATGTCCAGCCGTGATTGTGGAGATCCACTACAAGTGTGGGGCCATTGTCCAGTCAGAGTCGCCTACACTTACTAGGTTGCTTGTAAGAATGTGAATGAGTTATTAATGTGACCACAGCCTAGTTTGGGGATTTGAGTAGGAGAACTTCATAAGGGAGGTTAGCTCGGGCTGCTATGATTGGTGTCCTGTTATAAATAGGTCTGCCATTGATCATGCGAATATTGATGATGTGCAAGTATATAGGAGTCTCCCTGAGTAGAGAGGTTGAGTTTTATCCATAGAGATGGATATGGGGATGTGCAGGCAAATACATCTCCACATCCCGCTTTGCTGCAGAGGGTCTGCTGCTGTAGAACAGAGCTAGTAATCCCTAGCGGCGAGAGTCTTCAGAGGGGTGCCCAAGAGATATTAGAGGAATGTAGCTTGACCCTATAGGAGCATGGAGTTGTCAGTGAGGACCACAGACTTGTGTTGAAGAGAGGTTTTGGGTTCCCATAGTCTGCGGACAAAGATAGTAGCAGGTTTGGGTCTCAGGTGCGCCCCAATAGTGGCCTCATGGTGGATAGTTAACCCTGGGAAGTGTGCTGTCATTACAGCTTCTGGGGAAGATTGTTGGGTGTTGCTGGGGTCCTAACCAGGGGATCTTCTGAGAAGGACCTAAATAGTGAGGAAATGCCCCGCAATGGGCAGACAATACCAAAGAGAAACTATGGGGGGATATTTTAGCGGTCTATGTGGTAGAAATAAGAGCTACTTGGTAGGTGGTGGTGGCGCTTGTTACTGAGATTGCTTAGTAGGTAACCCTTGTGATAATGTCGGCGTATGCGGACCTGATGGGGAGGGACATTCAAGGTGGCAGGAGAACATATGCTTACATGGTAACCATCTATAGAGAAGGGGCTGATGATCCGGTGCAATCGAAGTAGGAAATACTAACCGATTGTAGGGATGAATGCGTGCTATGAAGCCCACAGCTGAGTTGTACGTGAAAAATGTTGTCTCTGCCCCTGAGGATATGGAAGATGTTGCCCCAAAGTAGGACTAGATTTGAACCCCGGGAGGAAGGGATTTTTGCAGGGTGGATGAGAGTCGATACCGGCCTTTATTCAGAGGGGGAGGGATATGTCACGGTGGACCTTAGTGTGGTAGTGCGCATGGCTTCTTGCCACTAGGATGCCGTTACGTCGCCGACCGAGAGCCTGGTCTATCGGTGGGGGAAGCCAGGAATTGTCGGTCAGATCAGCATGTGTTGGTGCCTTGTCCATTTATACCTTGACTCGGCTCAATGTTCAAGACATTAAGGGTGCGCCTTCCCGGAAACCAAATGCCAGGATGGGTGGGTGGTGTTCCCTCGTACAGGTCTTTGGTTGTCAGCCAGTTTATGGGGGCATCTGGTAGCACTATTAAAGGCCTCCTACGACAGGAGATCAGGGGGCGTGGTTGCTGCAGAACCTGCAGCAGCAGTGGAGCTTGGAGACAGAGGCTTGGCCCGCAGAGGCTTGGAAGAAGCCTGGAACCCAGTGGGAGACTGGAGATAGGTTTAGAGGTGAGACTGGACTGTTAGGTCCTGTTCACATGTGAGAGAGACTCTATTATCCACATGTTGTGTTAGTGGCAGGACGGTGTGGTTTTGATGTATGTATGATTTTTCTATATATATACTGTGCGCCTCAATTAAAGCTGGTGTGAGTCCAGTTTTTATAAACGGAAGAAGTTTGGTGTGTCGGATGTGCCATCCGTTTTACAATAAGACGGACGATCCTGCGAGTGGAATTACCCCCGGGCCGAGCCCAAGATTGGCGGGACCGAAGGCATGGGAAGGTGTTCACACCACCTATATTTGTTCAGTCAATTTGAGATAGGCAGGGTGAAATCAGAGATGGAAGCGAATTTCCAGTGTGACCAAGTTTAGAGCCATATGGCGTATAATGGGGGGGGGGGGGGGGGACTCTGTCCTTCCGCTAGAGACCACTGCTGAGAAGTCATCGAATAGTAGAACTCTGGAGTCCTTTAATATGAGGGTTGAGCCCAGTTTGTGATAGGCCGATAATATCTCCACCTTGTCATTGTAGTCTAAGAAACTCTTTACATAATGGACTGATGCGTCTCGGCCCGGAGACCGACGGTCCTGGGCCTTCTGATGTTGAGTGTTGCTCTGGTCCTACCCTATCTTCGTGTTCCACATGGCATGATTGACTGAGGGAAAGGGCTGCTGGTAGGTCTACCTCACAGATTTTCTGAAGGTCATAATGCCTCCCAGATTAATGGAGGCCCAGCTTTCACAGCTTGCTCCTGTGAGAGTGATTTTCCAGGTCTTCGATATGCTTCTGTATGACCTTTTGGTTTTTAGAAGTGGCCTTTAGTTTAGTAGCTAAGGCATCATTCTCACTCTCTAAAGGGGTGTATGCAGTGCTCTTGCATGAGAGTGTACTTCATGCTACAGTTTATGTAGTGAGGACTGCAGAGTTTGCTGCAGTGTCGCCTGCATATCAGGAGTGATGAGTCTGGCCACCTATACTGCCAATTTTTTATAGTCTATGACGAGTGTGACTCTCTCATTGTACCTGGTCTAGCTGCAGGTATCGAGCAGCATGGTCGTCCAACTGTACTCCATCTTCCCCGGTATGCAGAACTTGGGGATGTTCTGGTTGCAGCATCTTGGGAAGCTCGTCCCACGCCACAGCAGTTTGGGTCAAGAGTGGTTTCTGGCCACTCCACAACAGATATCTGTCCATCTATGTATGGGCGAACTCCAGGGGCACCCACAGTAGCATTTAAGGCAAGTGGTCGGCGTCACAGAGTGACTAATGCAGGTCTGTCAGGCGGGTTGTTCATGGAGCTCACACATCCAGTCACTAGTGCCTGAACCGGAAGTCCCCAATATTGGTATGATATTTTGTAAAACAGAATTGCATTTTCTTGTATGAAATAAATGTATCAAATACTTATTTTCCCCACTGTATGAAAGTATAGCTCTTTTCAGGTATCCTTACTGATATCACCGCTGGAGGCCAAAAACATGATGTAAATGAGACCATAGTATGCATGTTCCACTATGTTGAATGTGCAAATTAAATTAGTTTGTGAAAGGACCCTTTGAGAAGTTTCTCTTATTTCTTAATTGATGAAGAAAATGAGTCCCCTGGTAAAATTCTTTTTAGAGTCACAATGATGGTATGGGCAGTGGACAGTAATTCAGCTGTGGGTGGTAAACTGTTGCTGGGAGGAAGTACTGTAATTGTTCATATTGGGGTCACTGTGTATGCAAACATGCATATATGCATATATTTTGTCCTGTGTTCTGCTGAGCCATAGAATTCTATTCTTTTTGTCACCAAAGGAAGCAATTAATTATGATGCAAGACAACATGCTAATTAGCACTATTGCAAATAAACATATAAAGCAATTCCTCTGTAGTCGCCTAGGACTGCTGCATCCTACCAACAACTCCTTGGATCATTATAGTGACCTTGGTATTAAGTATGACCCAAACCCGCATCTAACAATGTGCAGTGTGATTTTACATGGCTTTCAATGTAAAACACACATCGGCGTTCAGACGGGTGATCTCCAATTTCTGCTTACATGCCCCTTTCTTTTGGATCCGTTCAAAGAATTGTCATGTTAATTCTTGATCCGTTTGACACAGCAGAGGTCCTATTGGAAACAATAGGGTGTGGTTCTGCTGCAGCAAAAACACATCTAAACACGCAGCACACTTTGAGTACGTGTAGGATGCGAATTACACAGCGCCTTTGAATACGTTTTTTGGATTGAAAAACATATTCAAAAACTCTGTGTGAACATCCTCTAATCCTACCTGGATAATGAGGAAACTGCAGAAATGTGATCTCTACCGAACAGGAAGTGTCAATGTATTACTAAGCTTAGTGGCCGTAGTAAAAACTATAGGATTTCAGGTAGTGACATGAAAATGTTTTTAACAAAATCACCTAAAATTCTTAAAAATGTGTTTAAAATTAAAGAATTATTTAAAATTCTAATGACGCATTCTCTTTATATCTTGTTCAGGGAGCGTATAGGTTCTGTTGTGTGATCTGGCTTTACCAACAAGAATCATAGAAGAGCTTGTAAAAATGGGTGCTATCTCCAAGACGAGGGAAACATTTTCTTTCACGTATTGTATGTTTATGGACAAGCATGCTATCTCCACGATCTGCTGAACATTCGCTGTAAACACTCACGTACAGCTGATTTATTTCTTGTAGGGTGCAATGAACCTTGTATTCATTGCTGATACAGCTGCATTCACCAAATGTTAAACCCAGCTCAGAGCAATTTGCAGTATATATCCTGCGCACATCATAATGAGCTCTGACTGGCTTGTCTACATTGCCAAAATCCATGTAATATTTAAATAATGGCAGAAAAGAATTTATTAGAATCGTCAGCTAATTCCGCCCTTGTTGCTTAGGATTGGAAAACATAAAGGAGCTTAAAGCTGCTTTCCCATAAATGCTAAGCCACAGCTATGGTGATGTGGTGCCCATGATATATATGTTGGGTGTTTATGATCGTGCATTTCAGGCTTTACTTTTATGTATGGAATTATTTTAGCTGATTAAATAAATGCACTATCTATTCTATTACTATATCCAGCCCAGCACCAAACCACACCTCCCCTAAGATTAAATTCTCAATTCCCTCTAGGTTCTTCTTCATTATCTTGTGACTCTTGCTCCCCCGATATCGTTCACTCAGGTCAGTGATTAGTAGGGCCCCCAATGAAAGCTGTTTTTTATTAACTGTGGGCGTTGCAGTCTAAATACCATATGTATAATCTGTAAAGCGTCAGGAAGACCACTGCCACCTAAAAAGCAGTTTCCTACTATCTGTTAACACCTTCCTGACGGCTGGTCATAATAATATGGCTCTTTTTTTTCCCTCCTCGCCTTCACAGAGCCATAACTTTTTTATTTTTCCATCTACATATACCTATGAGGGCTTTAATTTTTGCAGGGCAAGATGTACTTTCTAATGGTGTTATTCATATTACCATCGAATATACTGGGAAGCCGCAAAAAAACTTTAAGTGGGGCAAAATGTGAAAAAAACTTATTTGCGGCATGTTTGCGGGTGTTTTACTTTTACTGCTTTTAGTCTTTGGTGTAAATGATGTGTTATCTGTATTGTACAGGTTGCTATGATTCTGGCAGTACCAAACATCTATGGTTTCCGTCATGTTTTGGTACCGTAAAAAAATGTTAAACATTTTCTATTTCTGAAATTTGCGGCGCGGCGTCATTTTCTGTGACCAATAACTTTTTTGTACTAACACCTACGGAATTGAACGAGGGGCATTTTTTACAGGCTGAAATACTTTTTAATACTAGCAGTTTGGAATACATGGGACTTTTTGGATTAAATTTATTCCAATTTTTATGGGACGGGAAATAACCAAAAAAACTGCAATTTTGGTGTTTGGAATTTTTTCCTTCTATAGTGTTCAGCGTATGGGATAAATGAGGTTATATTTTAATAGATCAGACTTTTTCGGACACGGCGATACCAAATATGTGTCACTTTTTTAGTATTTTATTCTTTTATTTGTATAATGGCAAAAGGGGAGTGATTTGAACTTTTAATATTTTTTAATTTTTTTTACACTTTAAAACTTTTTATTTACTTTAACTTTGAGTCCCCCTAGGGCGCTTCACCACTAGGGTGCGCAATCATTTATACAACCTAATGCATTGTATAGACAATGCATTAGGGTGTACAAAGATGGTGGTCTCACCCCTTCCTGGCTGGAGCCGGAAGTGGGGGGCTTGCAAGCATGGCAGCAATGGACGCCTTGACAAGGCTGCCATGTTCTACAATCGGGAGCCTGCGATTTCGCTGCGGATGTCCCAATCAGAGTTAGGAACAGTGCATGGCACCATTTCTCGTTAATTTAGACGGCGTGGTAAAGTGTCTAAGGGGTTAAACAGTGCAGGCTGGCGGCAGTGCCCTCCTGCGCTGTAACCGCCGGGTGTTAGCTGCACTTAGCAGCTAATACCAGATGGCTGTGGAGCAGGATTGCACTGTGATCCCGCTACAAAGCTCCTAGCTAGCACTTGGACATGCCCATAGGTCGGTAAGGGGTTAAATTGGACTAAGGTAAATTTCCTAGAAGACAATTATTGGTTGATTGTGGAAGGGGATGTTGTATAATTAGCTGTTAATTAGCAGAGACCCCACATAATGTTATTGCTCAGGGGTTTAAACAATACAACAATATGGAGAATGGAAATAATTAACACTTCACATAAGTGGCGCTTTCTTGAGTCCAAAGGTGCCATAACGGTTCAAAGCACATAGAAAGCCATCAGACCACGCAAAACACAAGTATCAGAAATATAATATCCTTGTGCCAAATATGTGCCATGATGCAAGACAATACAGGGGGCAGCTGACCTTATAACGCCCCTCAGCGGCAAGGCCTGCAAAAATCCTATAGCCTAACCAAAAAGGACAACCCCGACTGGAACCTTTCCCTACAAACCTGAACCTGAAAAGAGGGGGGAGATATATGCCCTATATAGACAGTCTGTTCTGTGATAATGTGAGTATTCCAGAGTGCTCTACAGACGTTAAATGGTTCTGGTTCTTTCACTGAGGTTGTGCTGGGCCTGGGCTGGCCATGGTCCAGTAGCAGGCTGCCCTTGACACATTGGATACTGGCACTTGCAGGCACCGAAAAGGCTGAAAGGAAGATCCCCTTCCAGCACCCACAGCAGATAGAGAGCGAGACTTATCACCTGGGAAGAAAAGAGAAGTCCCTTACAGAACAGCAGTATGAGTCACTAGGTGCATGAGTGACAGCGTTATGGGAAAGCTCTAGTCCCTCATGACTGGAAGGGCCTAAGGAGTGCCAGTAGGACCTGAGGACCACAGTGTACCTGTGAGAGGAGAAGATTAGAGAGGCTACTTCTTCTCTGCAAAGAGATGCAGGCTGTAGATTCAGACAGGTGTTGAAGTGCTGTGTCTTCACGCTTCTGTGTGGAAGTCTGTAACCTTATGCCTGCTAAGCTAAGAAAGCCATGAGTAAAGCCTACAAGAGCATCAGCTCTCTGTGTCTCTGAGTTCTTTCCTGTGCTGCTGTACCACATTCCACACTGCCATAGTATGAGCAAGCGAGTCTGTGTGGATGGGGTCATATAAAGCAGTCAAGGTGTGAGAGGGAAAACAGTCTGTAAACTGTGGGGGGCATGAGGAGCAGTCTACATGAGAGAGAAGCAGGTGAAGCCGGATATGGAAGACAGATAGGCATGAAAAGCAGTCTATATAGCACAGGGATTCATGGGAAGCTGGTTACATGAGAAGAGGGTCTTGTGTGTGAAGGGATCTGCATTCATTTAGGTGCCTGGTTGAGGGTTTGAACTAATGTCGGAGTCTGGTCTAGTGTCTGATCAGGGTTTTACTTCTGCGGTTTGGTCTGGGCTCACCATTTTGTAGTTATGCTCCTGCTTTCATCTTCACATAACAACTCAATTCTATAAGTAAAGTTACAGTACTACTGTATATTCTCTTCTATAGATTTCAACATAATAATAATCTGCAGACTACTTGTAGAGATCTAGTATCCGACTGCTATATGGTTACTGTATGGAGGAATAATTGGTTATATTGACACTTACATAGTGCTAGGGTACACTTACAGTATTTGTGACTAAAAAAGTGAGTGTACGCCCCTGACTGTTATTAGGGGTTTCTGTGTTCCAATGTAATTTTCCTACTTGTGTTTATGAGTGGTTTACATATTTAATCCTTTAGGATATGTTCTCATGGCTGATTTTGACGCTGTGTGAACTCCCATAAGAGCATCAAAAAAGCCTCCAAAATGCCCCCAGATCATTTTCATTGATTCCTATGTAAAACACAGTTGTAGTTCACATACGACAAGGTTTATACGCACGTATTAATCGCTTCTTTGAAAGCTGTTTTGGCCGCTGAAAAAGGAGCGTTATGACAATTCTTGAAGTGTTTTCAGCTCTGAAAATCCCACAGGAATCAAGGGAAAACTTCAAAACCAGGGCGTGTTTTGAGACACGTTTCTCAGCACGTTTTTTGATGCGTTTATGGAGCGTCTTTCGCCGTGGTTGTTGCCCTGGCTATTGTATTTGGATGGATGAAAACAGAGATGAAAACCTCGTCCAAAACCTCACCCAAAACCCCGTCCAAAAACGCGCAGAGTAAAGGTATGTTCAAACATATGTTCACACACCGTGTGTTTTGGAACCACGCGCTGATTCCAAAGCACGGGGGGAGGGGCCTGGCAGCCGCACGGCCCCTTTGACATGCATTGTTCGTGACGTGTAAGTGGCGCTGACAATTGACATGTCAAGTCTCCCCCCGCACGTACAATACAATCGTATTATACGCGCAGGGAGACGTCGCATAATCCATAACTCTCTATGAGAGCTATGAATTACCTTAATTGCGGCACGCATTTCACCGCGTATAAAGCGCAATATGCTGCAAAATACATGGCAAAATAAGCCTTGTGAACATACCCTAACACATCTAAAACCTCTTCTGAAGAAGCTTGTTTCAAGCGAGGTTTTGATGCTATTTTGGGCACTGAAAAATCAGCATCCAAACAGCATCCAAATAAGCCGTGTGAACATACCATTTAAAAGCGCACCTAAGGGTATGTTCACACGGGCTAATTTTGGCGCGCATTTCGCCGTGTATTTGCGCTCTAATACGGGCGAGATGCGCGGAGAACTATGGATTACGCCTCCTCTCCCTGCTCGTACAATACGATCGTATTGTATATGCGAGGAGATAAGTGACATGTCAATTACTTGCGGCGAATGGCATCCGGCGTAATTGTGGCCGTACTGTACGAGCCGCAATTACACCGTGTGAACATAGTTATAATGCTTTAAACATAGTTATAATGTTTTATATTTTTCTGCCTATGTAGACATCAGATGACTTGTTGTTTAGGGAGATATTGTACTTTTTTATGGTAATTGATCGTACCATATAATGTACTAGAAAATACAATTACACCACTTTTGTGGGGATATTGTTTTCATAGAGTTAACTGTAAATGACATATTATCTGTGTTCTACAGCTCGGTACATTTCCGATTATACCAAATTTATCTAGTTTACCTAATGTTTTACAATTTTCAAAAAAAAAAAAATCTATAAAACATTGGCTTTCCATTGCAACTTTCTGTGACCAATAACTTTTTAAGTTTTCCTTTGATAGAGCTGTGTGATAAGTTTTTTTTTTTACTAGGCGAGGTCTAGTTTTTGTTGGTAAAAATCTGGGTTGCCTGCAACTATTTCATCCTTTTCCCTTCCATTTTATTATGGGAGGCAAGATGCCCAAAAAAACACAATTCTAGCATTGGGTATATATTTTTTTTATGGGTTTCACGTTGCGGGATAAATAATGTTACACTTAAAGAGATCAGACTTTTACAGTTGCGGCAGTACCAATTTTATGTAAAAATGGCAAAAGTGGGTTATTTTGCACTTTTAGGGCAACAACTATGAATTTACCTTTGCCGCTTTTTTGCCATATATTCTTGGTTCTGTAGATGTATGAACAGGCGTGCGGCCAAACTAACCCCTGACGACACATTTTAATGTGCCAAAGTTTGGTGCAAAACTGCCATAC
The DNA here is from genome assembly GCA_025379985.1 of Phyllomedusa bahiana. Classification (NCBI taxonomy): domain Eukaryota; kingdom Metazoa; phylum Chordata; class Amphibia; order Anura; family Hylidae; genus Phyllomedusa; species Phyllomedusa bahiana. Next base: position 29,093 of record JAODAL010031317.1, read on the forward strand.
AAAGTTTGCCGTATAAAACTCTATGCGGTAATTTTAAATGTTTGCCACAAAACACTTTCATTCAGTGTCCTATTTTACATGACTGTATATCTATTTTGAACTGGTCTGTTGGTACTAAGTTACAAAAATGGCGCATGTGAATAGGTGTCGTCCTTAATATTTATTTTTTTATATTAACCTTATTTTTTTACTAATGTACTTCAGTATAAGGACTTTTCATTTATAGGCAGGGTGTAATAGGAATATGTCCGTGGTAGGCACGGAGGCCATCACTTGGCCTCTAGTCCCATGGCAAATGAATGGCACCCAGTGATCACATTGCGGGGACAAGATCGAGACGGCAATGGACCACGGCCCTGTAATTTAATCAAATGGCTGGGATTGGAGTTGCCTCTGATCCTGACCACTAGTAGTGGGTACTGATTGTAACTAACAACTAGCAACCAGCACATATGGACTGGGCTCAGCGTGTGCATTTTCCTGGATTTGGAAAGACTACATCAATCTGGCAAGAGAGTGACAGAAGTATAAAGCCAGCTCTTTGTCAGTCAGTAACCACACAATGTACAATGCGATTGGGCAAGGTCCTTCCTTGTCAGTCTACACCAGGTGTCAAACTGCGGCCCTCCAGCTGTTGGGAAACTACAACTCCCATGATGCCCACGGTTATAGATTATACAAATGCATGATGGGAGTTGTAGTTTCCCAACAGCTGGAGGGCCGCAGTTTGACACCTGTGGTCTACACCCTTGGACTATCCAACTCAACAGTGATAACAAATGAAAGGCCTGTTGCCATCTTGTTACCCCTGAAAAATGTATACTTTTTATACATGACCTGATTAATATAGTCATTTCCTTCATCTGATGTCTTCTCGGCAGCTTATAGAGCTATCTTGTATCTGTGTCATTGTGTTGAGTCCAGGTGAGTTAGAACAGCATCAGTATATGTTCACATTGAGGCTGTGCAGAGGTTAGTGCCGGAGAGCTGAGTAAGCACCCACCAACATGGAGTTTGTATGCCCTCCCTGCACTTGTGGGTTTTATCTAGGAGCTCTGCTTTCTTCTCAAACTTTCCAGGGGACCTGTAGCCATTCCTGATACTGTATATCTGTTTCAGTAAATACTTATCTTGACTTTGAAATTACACTTCTGGAGCATCTTCTCTTATAACTCTGTGTTGTGCTGTTCCTCTGTTAGAAATGTATTACTGAATCTGTCATCTGGGTGTAACCAATTGAGGGTGTGTCCTTGTACAGCGTGATATTGTCCAATCAGCCGACAGTCAGTGGGGACACACCCCTCTGTAAGACCCATCTGCCTTATTCAGTAATACATTTCTACAAGTAATAACAAAGGAACAGCACAACACAGAGCTCCAGAATTGTTTCTTCACAAAGAACACAAACATTTACTAAAATAAACATGTCAGGAGATGTCACAGATTTTCTTTTAAATTTATTGGCTTTCCATGAAATTAAAAGTGCCTAACACAATAAATGTAAGGATTTCTCTCCTTCACACTCCTGTTGAACATTTCCAATCCTTTGTTCTGACTTGTCATAATAATTTAGCAGTTGCTTGTCTCTCCTAGTTAAGGCTGTGTTCACACGCCGTTTTTTTGCAAGTTTATTTTGATGCTTGTTTTATGTATCGAAATGTGTGGGTAAAAATACATTTGAAGTATTGATAAATATGGGCATATACATCAATGGGGCACGTATGCGACAAATAAAAAAAAAATGCATGTGCAGAGTATGTCTGGAGTAACAGTCAGAAGAAAGAAGATGGACCCGGCCCTTGTCGCTGAAGAAAACCTTAGTTTGAGGCAACGTGATGGTGTTTAAAATAAAAAAGACTTTATTTTTAAAAGATGCAAAAGAGTGTAAACCTTCACACAATTAAAAACAAATAAAATAATAATACACTTAACAGTTTCACGCCGTATACCGGCGCTTCCTCAGAAGTCATGTACAGTAAAACCGGGAATAGTACATACATTTAAAAGTCAGTTTTCATTGGTTGTGACACGTGTCAATCACAATAAAACAACTTATGATAGGCTAGAAGAATGTAGAGCTATATTGGTGGATAAAAGCACAGGGTGGGTTATTAAAAAAACAGTAAGGGTAATGAAAAAGAATGCTGATTGGTCGTCGGGTGGGCGGGAAAAATGTATAAGCCAACTCGGCGACCAATCAGCATCCTTCTTCATTACCCTTACTGTTTTTTTAATAACCCGCCCTGTGCTTTATCCACCAATATAGCTCTACAGTCTTCTAGCCTATTGTAAGTTGTTTTATTGTGATTGACACGTGTCACAACCAATGAAAACTGACTTGTCCTTTTAAATGTATGTACTTTTCCCGGTTTTTCTGTACATGACTTCTGAGGAAGCGCCGGCATACGGCATGAAAAGCGTTAAGTGTATTCTTTTATTTGTTTTTAATTGTGTGAAGGTTTACACTCCTTTGCATCTTTTAAAAATGAAATCTTGTTTATTTTAAACACCATCACGTTGCCTCAAACCGAGGTTTTCTTCAGCGACGAGAGCTGGGTCCATCTTCTTTCTTCTGACTGCTACTTTGTATATCCACTGCCGCTGGAGTGGTTTTGGAGTTGGAGACCTACAGCTGCTGTGTTATAGACTCGGAAAGAGAGCCTTGTAAGTGCTTACGAGAGTTGTGCCTCTATACTAGTAGCACAACTCTGCAAGGTGAGCATTACCATCACCCATCGTATTACACCATTGTTTTTACGTACTTGCACATTGTGCACCCCCTCTGTTTTTTATTCTGAGCATGTCTGGAGAACACATTGGGAGCTAGGACATAGATTAGCCCTATTGGATGCACACTGTTATACTCACTCCCCCTAAGGCTTGCCCTTTGTGCATTTAAGGCTGGATTCACACGTTGCATTACTGCATGTTTTTTGTTGAATGCAGATGGTTTTGTAATTAACTTTCATATAAAGCAACTGACTTTAATTACAAAACTATAAAACCAACCCAGCCTTGTGGAGGATAGCTATGGGCTGAACGGACAACCGATAACTATCTTTGCATCTGATCAGCTAGTGTGAGGATCGGGATAAGATTGTGAGCCCCTATGTACAAGCAGGGTGCAGTGTTGGCTGGAATTATAAAGCAGCAGCTAGTAATATAAAATACAGTATATGTATAGAAAATAACTGATCAGCAATCACCAAGTGTCCATAGCAAAAGCGATATCACAGTGCACACGTGGAACTCTTACAAATCTGTGTATTAACCCAGACTTCAGCATCCCGACAGTCAGAGCGTCAGCCAGGCGATGTATTCAACTTTAATAACACAATAAACACACATATAAATGAAGTCGAATTCTGCGTGGAGTTGGATTTGTTCTCGCCATACAGTAACATATACGGTGTGTAATTTACATGATAAAGCTTGTTTCTTCGGAGGCACATACATATGGATGGGAGCTGCCGTACAGCGTATACGTGGAGACAGAAGAAACACTATGAAATCATTTAATGATAGGATAATACTGCTGGGATTTAAAGCCATTGCCAGACAATAAAATCACTTACATATATGGGCTTTTTCAGTCAATTCTATTCCCTTCAGCTATTGCATAGTTATATCTGTTTAGAGGAAAGCTGCGTGACAACCAAAATGACCACAGGTACAAATACTACATGCAGGGTCATTCTGGTCCATCGAAGCATCAGAAGATCCTCTGGTCGGCCCGGGCTCTGATACAATATTGGGCCCGAAAGTCCAACAGAGGGCAAATCATTTAAAGCTGACTTCCAAGCCAACCACTTGCCAAGGGCACACCTATATCCTTTATTACAATTTAGGGTATGTTCACATGGCGTCATGGTCTCCGCCTGTGATATCTGCCGCAGTGCTACTGTGGTGAGATCATAGAAACCAATAATGCATTCCCTTTTAGACTATGTTTGCTCTGTTTCTGGGCGGTAATAGGTGCAGGATACAAAATTGTGGATGCTAATGCTTTTGAAAGAGTATATGTTTGACAAATAGAGGAACTGTAGTCCAATAGAGACTATGTTTGCTCTATTTATTCCCATGAGCACACCATGGCTCCGTGGTATCCCTTGAAGTATCTTTTTTTCTGGTATCCTGATAGATGACCACAGACGCCGGATCATAGCGCAGTGTGCATGGCCCCTTAGGCTAGGTTCACACGGTGCATTTGCAGGGCGTAATTACGCCCCGCAATTACGCCGTGTGGCCGGGGGCGGGTACCTCGCCGGCCCATAGACTTTCATTACCAGCGGCGCGCATACGCCGCTGGTAATTCTCATGTCAATTATCTCCCCCCGCGGCGTATTCCCCGAGCAGGGAGAGGAGACGTAATCCATAGTTCTCTATGAGAACTGTGGATTACCGTAGTTACTAGGACATATTCAGCCCGTAATTTGCGCACTCCAGCGCGTAATTACGGACTGAAATACGTCCAGGTTTAAGCCGTGTGAACATGGCCTTATACAAACTATGTTGTCTCCTTATTTCCTTTGGTAGGTCCAAGGAACTTCAGTCAGATGCTGCCAACAGGGATTGTCATAGAGCCTCCCCGGAGCAGGTGATGTGTCACTACATAACATGGAGGACTTGTCATTGAAGAAATTAGTACACCAGAGTGACACCCACCGTGGGAGAAGTACTGTGGCCATACTGGTGGTCACTGAACCATGTTAAAGTAATTTTACTTTTAATTGGATAAATATAATTGAAAGAGCAAGTAGACAATTTTCCCTTCACAAGAAGATTTTTTACTTTTAGAGAGAAATGCCCTTAAAGGGGTTGTCCGCTTTCTTTTTTGTTTTAAATACCATTACTCACTTTTGTTCCAGCTCTGCTGCGGTCCGGCGTCTCCCCGGTCTTCTGTTTTCTTGCTGGTGTTGGTTGCAGTGGTCACCTTATACTACCCAACATCAACCGTTCAGAAACCTTCACTCCCAAACAGTGATGACAAGAACGATCAGCAATGACTACCTGCCGACACCACAAGAAAACAGACCGGGAGATGCTGGACAGCAGCAGTGGACCTAAGGTGAAGACAGAGGTGAGTATTCGTATTATATCTAACTGCAGCACCAAATAAAGTGGACAACCCTTTTAAGAGAAACAATTGTACATTTACTGTATATGAATATTTAGTAAATCGCATTAAAGGGGCTGTATGAGCTTAGAAAAACATGGCAGCTTTATTGCAGAAATAGCGCCCCTCTTGTCCTTGGGCTGTGTGCAATATTGCAGCTTATCTACATTCAAGTGAACAGTGCTGGACTGCAATACCAGACATACCCATAGAAAAGAGAGGCAGTCATGATTCCTAATCACATTTAACCCCTATAAAGCTGCTCTTCTTTATGTAGTTTTTTGGCAATTCCTCAGATGTACATCAAGATGAATACAGAAGTGTTTAAGACATTTATCATTGAAGCCGGATGAGTCCTCTCACATTTGAATACATATTACACATACATTCTTCTATATCACCAAAATGGATGTAGTCACTGCAAATCAAAGGAAGTCCATCCGAGTATACTGCTGGTAATTTTGGCTCCCTATGAGAGATAAAATAATATATATAGAGGGGTTAATGCTGAATCCATATTTTATAGCAATTGTTTCAACAAGAGAGTTGCCCAGTATTTATTACGACTTAAAGGGGTTGTCTCATCTCAATGTTTCATAGGATGCATGAAGGGAAAAAATGGGGGCTTTTTTTCTGTCATTCCTTTTTTTGGGGCGGCTCTTTTGTGGGGCAAAAAGCAACTCAGAATCTCCATTAAAGTCATTTTTAAAAATTTTGGGGAAATATTGGGAACCCTGTTGTTGGTTTATGTTTGCCCCTATTGAGACAAATGTAAAAAGGGGGGAAAATTTGATTTCGAGAAATTTTGGGTTAAAGGAAGGGGCCTTTTGTGAAAATATTTAAGTTAAAAAAATTGGAATAAGGGAAAAAAGAAAAAAGCTTCTGTTGATTTTTATAGGGTTATATGATAGGGGGAAGAAGCTGAGTTTGGTTATTTTTTATATATAGGGGTTTTATTTTGGATAAAAGGAAGAAAAGCTAAACCCTCTGATATATGGGGTTTTATATGATAGGGGAAAGAAAAAGCTAAAGCTCTGTGTTATATGGGGTTTTTATGTTTGAGGGGAGAAGCTGAGTCTGGATATTTAGGGTTATTTGTTTAGAGGGGGAAAAGGACCTTGGGGGTGGGGGCTTCTGTGATTATAAAAGGGTTTATGATAGAGGAAGAAGTTTCATGTTTAGGGGTTTAAATTAAAAAATGGGGTGGTTATAGGGGATAGAGGGGAAGAGGGGGCTGGGGCTCTGTGATATTTTTGGTTTTATATGATAGAGGAGGGGGAAGCAAATCTCTTGTGGATTATAAGGGTTTTTTTGTTTAGGAGAAAAGGCTGAGCTTTTTGTGATATATAGGGTTATATGTTTAGAGGGAAGAAGCTGACTCGGGATATATAGGGTTTATATGTTTAAAAGGAGAGAAGCGGGAAGCTTGTTTGGGATTTTATAGGGGGTTTAATGGGTTTTTGATAGAGGAAGAGGGAGTTTTGACTTTTTGTTAAAAATTTTTGTTAGGGTTATATAAATAGGGGAAAGGGGAGCTGAGCTCTGTTATTTTAGGGTTTTTATGATAGAGGGAAAAGGGTGACCCTTGTAAAATTATTTTAAGGGGGGTTATTATAAATAAAGGGGAAGGGGGGGCTGAGCCTGTGAATATATTTTTAAAATTAAAAAAGGAAAGAGGAGTTTAAACTCTGTGAATATGGGGTTTATATGTTTGAGGAAAAAAGGGCTGAGCTCTGTGATATTTTAGGGTTATATGATAAAAAAGAGAAGGTCCTCTATGTTATGTGGGAGTTATATGATTTGGGAACAGGATTTCAACCCTAAAAACCCAAGAAAAAAAAATCCAATTTTTACATTACTAAGGGGAAAAAAAAAATTTTTTAAAAAATTTTACCCTTTTTTAAGGGGTTTAAAAAAAAACCCAAAAAAGAACTTTAAAAAAGTGTAGAAAAAATCAAAATAAATATTTAATAAAAAATACATTATTATGCATACATTACACAACAAAGAAATCCCTACACATATTTGGTATCCAAAACGACCTAATAAGCTGTAGAATTTTTTTTCAAGGTTTTACCCCCGGGTAAATGTGAATGGTTTTTAAAAAATTACCAAACACAAAAAAAATACTTAAAATTCATTAGAAAATTTATTTGTAAACCTAATGCCCCAAAAATATAAAACCCTTTTCCCGCTTTAAAAAAAGGGTTCCTCTTACATCTGTTCACAAAAAATTTAAAAAATTTTAAAAAATGTTTAAAAAGCAGTAGGAAAAAAACAAAAAATTTTAGCTGGTCTTTTAAAGTTTTTTTAAAGGTTTTAAAGGGGTTAAAAACAAATTTACTTAAGAAGTGCTTAACTAAAGTTTATAGAAGATAACAACTTTGGGTCCTAAGATTTATTTATGGTACATTCAGATCTTTACAACTTTGGTAAAAGGGCTTATAAAGCTCAAAATAGCGGAAAGGGTTGCCCTAAAACAAAAAGGAATTGGCCCTTCATACATTTTTTTACTTGCGGGTTTTGAAAATTTTGCTTCTCACCTTCTTTGGGAGAATGAACTTCTTTTGTCCCAAGAATCAAAAAATTCACCCATTTCATGGCTCTGCCAGGGGTGAAAAAATTAAAATAAATGTGATAGGCTCCCAAAGGTTTGCGGGCGATGTTTGTGCATTTTGCAGAAAGTGGGAAATAATGGTCAAAAGTGGGGGGTTAAAATCCCCCCCCCAAGCTTTTTTTCCCTTCCCCAAAAGCGGATCTCCCACCTAAGAAGAACAAAATATTGAATTTTAAAAATTTTTTCAAAACTTTTGCAAAAATTTTGCTCTTTTATTTCTGAAACCCAGGCTTTGGGCCATTAGGGTTTAAATTTTCCTTACATTACTAAAATTTAGAAGAAAGAGTAAAGAAATCGGGGGATAGCTTTTTGGGGGTAACTGAGTATTTTTGATGGTGGGTTTTTTGAGAGAAATTAGCCCCCTTTTTCCCAAGACAGGGTGTTTAATAAAAAGGAACGGGAAAATTTACAGACTTTTTTTTACACAAAAACATGGACCTTCAAAGGAATTTAGAATTTTTAAAAAAAAACCCAAAATGCAAAAATAAGCAGAGAAGCTTTTACAACGGCAAGAAATAAACTATCGGGGAAACTTGTGAGGGGCCCGGAGGGTAAGTAATTTTCCTGCTCTTACTCTTTAGCCATCAGGGAATTTGTGGCTCCCAGCAGTTCAAAAACCTCACAATTTTCCAGATAGTTGTTTTTGACCTGTTGTAAATAACTGCTCAAACTTATTTTTCCCATTTTGTTATTTTTAAGAATTCTAAGTTTTCCTTTTTGGGGAAAAAGGTCCATGTTTTTTTGTGTTTTTAAAAAAGTCTGAAAATTTTCTTTCTTGAAATTAAAAATGTTTTGAAGAAGGGGGGTTTATTTACCCCTCGAAAGTTCCCCATTCAAATATACTCTTTTCCCTCAAAAAGGGGAAATCCCCTGATTTCTTCACTCTTCTACAAACTTTTTTGGGGTAACACGGTACAAAATTTTTATTATTTGAAGAAAACAATGTTTTTAATAAAAACACAAAGGGGCCCCAATTAAAAACCGTTTTGGTCTAAAACCCAACTTTTTTCCTCATAGTTTCTTTTAGGAAAAAAGGGAGTTTTTAGACAAAACCTTTTTTCCATACTTTGGGGCCCCCAAAATTTTTTTCCCCCTTTAGGGCGGGTTTTAAAAAATTTTAAAAATTTCAAATTTTTGGGGCAAATTTTCAGCACACATAGCAAAATGAACATTTATTCTCATGAAATATTGTGCAGTTTATGACCAGCAGTAGCATAAAACATCGCTTAAACCCGCTAACTATGGACATTTGGGGGAAACATGTAAAAAAACTGGGCAATCGAAGGGGCATTTTTGCATCTATTTTTCATTTTATAAAGCGCCCAGAAATGTTTATGAAAGGGGTTTTTTGGGTTTTCCCCGCTCATAAAGGGTTTGTCTAAAGTTCATTGCCCCCTTTGGAAAATTTTTTTGGGGATTTTTTAGGGCATAAGTACTGCGCCAAACTTTGTATAAAGGCTTAAAGATAGGCTGGAAAGAAAAGTCATTAAAATTTGGGTTTTTGCAGTGAATGGGAAAACTAGGGGGAAACGATCTTCCCTTTGGTGGACCAAAAACCCAGCAAGAGCCCTTTTTCTGGGGCTGGCTTTGCTGAAAGTAGAATAAAGGGTTGAAAAGCAGGAAAAAATTTAAATTTTCAAATTTAAGGGGTTGGGTAAAAATTTAAAAAATTTGTAAAATTGAACAAAAAAAATCAGTGCATTATTTAATGTAAAAATAGTTTTAGATTTCTATTCAAATTTTTTTAATTTTATAGGGGATTTTTTTAATTTTTTTTTGGGGATATAAAAATTTTTTTAAATTTTTTAAAAGGGTTTAAAATTTTTTTTTTTTAAATTTAAATAATTAAATTTTTTTAAAAAGTTTTTATAATTAAACTAAAATTTTCTTTTTATTTTTGGGACTTTGGTTTTAAGTTGAAAAAATTTAAGGGGCATTTTTTGCCCCAATGGCAAAAAATTTAGCTCCACTTTGAAATCCCCGGCAGATCACCCTTGAGAAAAGGTCTGCATGTTCCCAAACGGGAATGCGCTTTGGGTTTTTCCCAAACATTTTATATATTTTGTCTAATTAAAACGATTTTGGTGCGAAAACCCCCCCCCAGAACGTTTTCCCCCCCCTGTTAGGTGCATTAGAAAAAATGTTCCCAAAGGTTACGAACAATGCGTTTTTAAAACCCTTTTATTAGGCGCATTAAAACAAACGTTGCCGGGCCCCCTTTGGCACATTGACGCCAGAAAAGGGTGAAAAACCCGATCAACATGTTTTTTCTTATCTCTGAAATTGGGCCCGTTTTATGACCAGCAGTTAGCAAAAGAAACGCTGTACGCTTCATTTAGACATTTTTGGGAGACATGTTTTAAACCCGGGCAGGAATTTTGAAGGTTTCATTTTCGCATCTTTTCTTTTCCCGTGTCAAAAGCGCCTGAATGTATGAAATGGTTTTTTTTTGGGGATTATAAAATGGAGTTTTAAAGTTCCAAATTCCCTCGTCTTGTTTTTTTGGCGCAAAAATGGAACTTAGGCCATTAAATAATGCCCAAACATGTTTAAAGGGTAGGCTGGAAATAAAGAAAAGGGATTAGAATAGCATGTCAGTGAATAGAAACTATGGTACTGATCTTGCTTGGTGTATCTTGGTGAACCACAGGTCCCAGCACGACCTATGGTGTGCTGACTCTTGCTGTTTGTAGAATAAAGGGTGAGAGCCAGCAAAAATAAATTTCAATTTTAATGTTAGAAAAATTAAAAATTTTAAAATCTGAACAATAATATCAATGTGTTATTTAATGTAAAATTAGTTTTAGATTTTATTAATTTTAAATACATTTTAAAGGAAATATTTTTATATTTGTGGGATATTATATTTTTTTATATTAATTTTTATATGATAAACTTTTTTTATTAAATGTAAATAATTACATTTTATATAGTTTGATAATTATCATAAATTTATTTTTATTATTGAACAGGTGTAAGTTGAGAAATATTGGACATTTTATTCCCTAACAATAAATCTAGCTCCACTTCGACTCCTCAGGCTCATTAAAATAGTTCTGTCTGTCCAAGCTGTAATGCACCTAGTTTTGCTGACCCACATTGATTTATATGCCTAATATTACGTGTGGGTGGACATGCCCCCAGAACGCCCCCTCATGTTAGGCACATTAAAAAGTGTTGAGTCTTACGAACAATGCACTTACTACATTTGGCGCATTAGACATCGCAGCCGGCTCACTTTGGCTCATTTTACGCCAGAAAAGAGTGAAAACCCCGATTATACATGTCTACCTTATTGTGGATTTGCTTCTCATTGTAACTAAGGAACAGGGCCCCCCGTTCTGTAACTGCACTACACTATGGGCCCCTGGGCAGTTTGGTGTACTGGGCTCCTCCCCCCCCCCTAACAACCCCCCCCCCATTCTTTCTCCCCCCCCCAAAAAAAAAAAAAAATACTCAAAGAAAAACAAATATAAACATGACCACCTCAAGGTCACTATTACATGGACAGCGACCACAGCACTACCACTAATCGAACTATAGTAGCAAAATAACCCCTGACCCAGGGACTCCTCTGGAGACGTTCCTGTTGATCAGTCGTTCACTGAATCGTTCTTTTTACCTTTTCCTTCTCCTCCATAACCACTTTCTTCCGGCCGCCACTGTCCTGCAGAATCGTAACGCAAAACATCTTAGAATCCTCACTTTAATCAGACTTCACCACCTATATCCTAACTCTGTTATAGGGCCCACATCTAGTAAGTAGGTATTAAATGCTGCCACCATTAACTTGGTAGGTTTTTAAAGCTCACTGTAGATAGATATGCTGTCCCCTGTAGATTTGTAGGCCCCTGTAATATCTCCCCCCATAGAGTGTAGGCCCCTCCTGTATTATCCCCATATAAGATAGGGCCAGTAGTAATTAGGGCAGGCAAGAGCCAGTAATTTGGCAGCAGGTTCGGTATATAGCCAGGCTAGGACCGGCTATATAGCAAGGAGAGGGGCAGTATTGGGCATAGGCAGGGGCAGTATAATGGGCAGGCAGGGCAGGTATATAGCCAGGCAGGGGCAGTATATGGGCAGGCAGGGGAGTTATATAGCCAGGCAGGGGCAGTGTATGTGCAGGCAAGGGCAGTGTTTATGGGCAGGCAGGGCAGTGTATAGCCAGGCAGGGCAGTGTATAGGCCGGGAGGGCAGTGTCTTGGGGCAGGCGGGCCAGGTATTAGCCAGGCCAGGGGCAGTTATAGCCAGGCAGGGGCAGTTTATATGGGCAGGCAGGGCTGTATATAGCCAGGCAGGGGCAGGTATATAGCCAGCAGGGGCAGGCTATATAGCCTGGCAGGCAGTGTATGGCAGGCAGGGCAGGTGTATGGGCAGGCAGGGGCAGTAAGTAATATAGCAGCAGGGGCAATATATAGCCAAGCAGGGCTGGTAATATATCCAGGAAGGGACAGTGTATGGGCAGGCAGGGCAGGTGTATGGCAGGCCCAGGCAGGTAAATAGACAGGCAGGGGCAGTATATGGTCAGGCACAGGTCAGGTATATATACCAGGAAGGGGCAGTATATGGGGCAGGACAGGGCAGGTGGTATATAGCGGCAGGGGCAGTATATGGGCAGGTAGGGCAGGGTATATAGCCAGGCTGTGGCCAGGTATATGGGCAGGCAGGGCAGTCATATGGGCAGGGCAGGGGGCTAGTCTAAGTCAGGCAGGGGGCAGTATATAGCCAGGCAGGGGCATGGTATAAGCAGGAGGGCAGGTATAGAGCCAGGCAGGGCAGTGTATAGCCAGGAGGGCAGGTATATAGCAGGGCGAGGGGCAGTATATGGGCAGGCACGGGCAGGTATATAGCAGGCAGGGGCAGTATATGGGCAGGCAGGCATGTATATTGGTCAGGAGGGGAGTTATGGGCAGGCAGGGCAGGTATATAGCCAGGCAGGGGCGTATAATGGGCAGGCACGGGCAAGGTATATAGCCAGGCAGGCAGTATTAGCCAGGCAGGGCAGTGTATGGGCAGCCAGGGCTGTGTATAGCCAGGCCCAGCAGGGCAGTGTAATGGGCAGGCATGGGCAGGTTAATAGCCAGGCAGGGGCAGTATATGGGCAGGCCAGGGCAGGTAGTATAGCCAGGCAGGGGCAGTATATGGGGCAGGCAGGGAGGTATATAGCCAGGAGGGGCAGTATAATGGGCAGGGTAGGGCAGGTATCATGGGCGGCAGGGGCAGTATATGGGCAGGCAGGGGCAGTATATAGCCAGGCAGGGGCAGTATATAGCCAGGCAGGGCAGGTATATAGCAGGGCAGGGCAGGTATATAGCCAGGCAGCGGCACGTGTATAGCCAGGCAGTGCAGGTTTTATAGCCAGGCCTGGGGCAGTATGAAATGGGCAGGCAGGGCAGGTATATAGCCAGGCGGAAGGGGCTGTTATATGGCAGCAGGGCAGTATATAGACAGGGCAGGGGCAGTTTTATGCGGCAGGTCAGGACCAGCAGTTTTTTTAAAAAAAAAAAAAATCTTTAGCTCACCCTGATTCCCATTATTTCACTACACGTCCGGGGCGGTCGGCCGCTCACAGCAGATACGGCGGCCGCGGAGCAGGGCGCGCGCATGACGATCACTCAAATCGCGCGCCTGCCCAGCGGACTCCTGGGAGCTGAACTCAGACGGGTCAATAGATCCCCGCTGTTCTGCCTCGGGGGGGGGGGGGGAGGGCGGCTGCTTGCACCGCGAGGTGCAGGGCGGAATGGGCGTGATTGGCTGGGTCTGTGACCGCCCATGCAGTCGTGGGATGAAGGGGGACCTGCTCGCCAAGACCGCCGCCGGTACTCGGGGCCCGCCCTGGGAGAAACCCCAGCCTCTGCCGGCGAACGCTCCGAGCCGGCGCATGCGGCACGGGTCCGAATCCGGCTGTACGCTCACACTGGGCAGGGTATGCGGCTGCCCGGGAGGGCCCCTGAGATGTGGGGCCCCCGGGGGAATGGCCTACCCGGCCCATGAAAAGCGGCCCTGATAAGGATAGGGTTTTTAGTATGAGACGCAATTTTTGTTTTCTTTTATTTTAAATCCATATATACAGGTATAAGCCTTTTTTTTTTGTGAAAAACCCTTCTCGGCTTATACTCGAGTCGCTGTCGGGTCAGATTCTGCCCTTGCCGGGGGCCGGCGAGTCCCTACTGTATGGCTCCTTGGAGCGCATACACTGATGATACTATTTGCAAAGCAGAGAGCGGCTCTCCCCGCTCCCAAAGGGGGGGCATGTTATTCAACGTGCCTGCGCAGACTGTGACATCACGCCCCCTGTGCCGGGAGAAAAATGAGCGCCCCAGGCAGCGGGGAGATAGGTGAGTTGGGTTTTAAAAAAAACCTGCCCATAGGGGGGAAATTTTAAATTCCTTTTACCTGCCTAAAAGGGGGGGGGCCCATACCTCCTATGGGGGCATTTAACTGACTTAAATGCCCATGGGGGAATTTACCCGCCCCAAACCTGCCCATGGGGGCTTTCTGCATATGTAGTTTTAAATTTTTCGATTAAAATTTCCCCATAGGCAGGATGGCAGGTATATGCCCCCTAGGCGGATAGGCAGTTAAATGTCCCCCCCGGGGGTTGGCAGGGGTTTGGGTGGGGGATTTTATATATATTATATTAATATATTTTAATTATTAATTATATAATTATTAATTACACACACAATATAGGTATGTATATATTTTAAAACACAATAAATAAATTTATACATAAAATATATATTGTGTTTTTTTTGGTGTAGGTATTATCTATATAAATGACCAGTGTTTAGTGTGATCCTAGCATGAGAGTGGCATACATTTACCAGTAGCTTCTACATTTTCCTCCATAGACTTATACTCGAGTCAATAAGTTTTTCCCGTTTTTTGTGGAAAAAAATTTGGGGCCTCGGTTATATTAGGGCGGCTTAAACTCGAGTATATACAGTAAGTTGTTTTATGACGATAACCATTTCATATAACCTAGAAGGACATAGGGAACACCATAGAAGGGTCTCCAATTTAGAATTCTCATCTACCAGCTAAATCAGAGAGCCATTACAATTATTGGTCATTACTTGGTGAATATAGATGAAACAAGTGGCCAAAAAAACGGTTCCCATGTGATAACATCCAAACCCAGGATTTCTAAAACCAATCCTTTGCTTTCATTCAAAAGCCGATAAGAAAGGGGTTGGTTCAAAGGGGGAAACTTAATCCCCAGACAGCAAAAAAATCACATTGTTTTCCCCCCAAAGCTGGTGAAAAAGAAAACTGCTTTTATTTCTATTCAACTCCAACAAAGTCATATATGCTGTGCAGTAATCAATGTATATAGAAATATATTGAATTATATGTCTAGTCTGTAATGTGTGATTTCTAGTGACTATTTCTTCATTCTAAACTATTCATCTATGTAACATTGAGGAAAATAAAATCATATTTGATAGATACTCACTGAAGATAACCAGCATCCCTACTACAAATGCCACAGCAGCAAAGATAAGGCCTCCCCTCCTGACACTCTCATAATCTGGAAATACAAGAAAAAGCAGGTAGTGTTCATAAAAGCATAAAATTATGCTAGGTGGAAAAAACCCAGCAAACAATCATAACAGCACAAGGATCAATAAAATGAGTCAATAAGTCACTATCAGGCCTCCTGCACACTGTCACTATCAGACCTCCTGCACACTGTCACTATCAGGCCTCCTGTACACTGTCACTATTCAGGACCTCCTGCTACACTGTCACCTACACACCTCCTGCAACTGTCATACAGACCTCCTTTCAACAGTCAAAATCACGCCTCTACACTGTCACTATCAGGGCCCCCTGTACACTGGTCACTATCACACCTCCGGGCCCCTGCACTATCACCTCCTGCAAAACTGTCAACATCAGGCTCTGCACACTGTCACTATCAGACTCTGCACAAATGTCTATCAGACCTCCTGGACACTGTCACTATCAGCTCCTTATACTGTCACATCACAAACCCCCTGCACACGTCCACTACACACCTCCTGCACACTGTCACTATCAGACCTCCTGACCGGGCACGAACAGGGCCCCCTGTAAAACGGCACTATCACACTCCTGCACCTGTCACTATCAACTCCTGCACAAATGTCACTATCCAACCTCCTGCACACTGTCACTATCACACCTCCTGTACACTGTCACTATCAGACCTCCTGCACACTGTCACTATCAGACCTCCTGTACACAGTCACTATCAGACCTCCTGCACACTGTCACTATCAGACCTCCTGCACACAGTCACTATCAGACCTCCTGTATACTGTCACTATCACACCTCCTGTACACTGTCACTATCAGACCTCCTGCACACTGTCACTATCAGGCCTCCTGCACACTGTCACTATCACACCTCCTGCACACTGTCACTATCACACCTCCTGCACACTGTCACTATCAGACCTCCTGCACACTGTCACTATCAGACCTCCTGCACACTGTCACTATCAGACCTCCTGTACACTGTCACTATCAGACCTCCTGCACACTGTCACTATCAGACCTCCTGCACACTGTCACTATCAGACCTCCTGTATACTGTCACTATCAGACCTCCTGCACACTGTCACTATCAGACCTCCTGCACACTGTCACTATCACACCTCCTGCACACTGTCACTATCAGACCTCCTGCACACTGTCACTATCACACCTCCTGCACACTGTCACTATCACACCTCCTGTACACTGTCACTATTTAAACCTCCTGCACTGTCACTATCAGCCTCCTGCAACCCGTCACATCACACCCTGCCCGTCACTACAACCTCCCGCCCTTCATATCAGACCTCCTGACCTGTCACTATCAGCCTCCGCTTCTGTCACTATCGGACCTCCTGCACCACCCGTCCTTTTTCACAAACCTCGCCCCTGCCTATCAACTCCTGCACATGCACTATCACACCCCTTTCACACGTCACTATCCGCCCCCGCACAGTCACTATAACAAACTTAAATGTACTATCAACTCCTGCACACGCACTATCAGCTCCTGCACACTGTCCTACAGGATCCTGCCCCAACTGTCACTATCCCTCCCGCACAATGCAATCAACCCCCCTGACACGTCACTATCAACCCCTGACACTGTCCTTTCAGACCTCCTACCTGTCCTTTAACCCCGCCCCTTCCAAAACCCTCCCGCCCCTGTCACTATACATCCGAACTGTCACTACAGACCCCCTCCCCGCACTATCAGGCTCCTCACACTGCACCTTTCCCTTACACGTCATTCACCTCCTTAAAATGCACAAGACCCCCCTCACACTGTACTATCAACCTCCTGCACACTGCATACAGACCTCCGCACACGTCATTCAACCCCCTGTAACTGCACTATCAACCTCCTGTACACTGTCACATCAACCTCCTGAACTTCATACAAACCCCCTGCCCCGCCTACAACCCCTGTACACGTCACTATCAACCCTGAACTGTCACATCCCCTCCTGACACTGCACATCACCCCGCACACGTCATATCAGACCTCCTGCACCGTCACTATCAACCCCGAAAAAGTCACTATCGACCCCGTAACTGTCACTTCACACCTCTGACACTGTCCTATCAGCCTCCTGAAATGTCACTACACTCCTGTAACGTCCCAAATCCGACCTTTCCTTTACATTTTTTGGCACTATCACCTCCTCACACTGTCACTACCATCCTGCACACTCACTTTAGACCCCTCAATGAATATCAACCCCCTGACCGTCCTATCAACCTCCTGCACCTGCACTATCACACCCCCTGAAATTCCCGGTTCCCCGTACTTTGGTCCCGTATACTGTCATATAACCTCCTGCACACGTCACTATCAGCCTCCCGCACACGCATATCAGCTCCTGCACACTGTCACTATCAGACCTCCTGCACACTGTCACTTCAACCCCGCACACTGTCCCTATCACCCCCCTGCACACTGTCACTACCCAAACCCCCTTCACTGTCATATCGCCTCCTGCTTCCACAGTCGAAAATATCAACCCCCCTACACTGAACTATCAACCTCCTGCACATGTCACTATACCCTCTCCACGTCACTTCAACCCCCCTGCACACGTCACTATCCAAACCCCTGCACACCCCTATCAGACCCCCTGCACCGTCACTATGCCCCCTGCACAAGTCAAATCACCCCCCTGTCATGTCATATCACACCCCTACACTGTCACTATCAGGGCCCCCTGCCACTTTTATCAGACCCCCTCACACTGTCAATAATCCCGACCTTTTCCCCCCCGCACATGTCACTTTTTTAAAATAACACCTCCTGAACTGTCACTAAAACCCCTCCTGTACACGTCCCCAAAATATCAACCTCCGCACAAGTCACTATCAGCCCCCGCACACGTCACTATCAACCTCCAATCTGTTTCCCCAATAAACCCCCCTGCACGTCACTATCACACCTCCCCACACTGTCACTATCACCTCCGCAAACTGTCACTATCAAAACCCCCTGTAAATGTCACTACACACCCCTGCACACTGTCACTAAGCCTCCTGAAAACCCGCCTATCAGACCCCTGACACGTCACACGGCCCCCCCCGTCACGTCACTATCAACCTCCCGCACACTGTCCCACCCCCAGTTTTAACCTCCGACACGTTTGTTTTCACTTTTTTTTCAACCTCTCCCCCACCAACCCGGCACTAGCCCGACCTTTCCCGCTCCCCCCGGGCCTTCAGGCCCCTGCACACGTCACTACAGGCTCCTGTATTCGCACTATCCAACCCCCTTTTCAAGTCACTATCAGCCTCCGACCGTCACTTCAACCTCCTGTACCGGGCCTATAAAACCCCCTCACAATTCATATCAGACCTCCTATTTCTGTCACTATCAGACCCCCTGCACATGTCGCTATCCCCCCTCCGCACATGTCCATAGGCCTCCTGCACACTGTCCTATCACACCTCCGCACACTGTCACTATCAGCTCCTGCACATGTCACTTCGGGCCCTCACACGGGCACATCAACCTCCTGCACACGTCACATCAGCCTCCCGCACCTGCACATCACACCCCCGCACACTGTCACTATCACACCTCCTGCACATGTCACTATCACCCTCCTGTACATGCACTATCAGCCCCTGTACATGTCACTTCAACCTCCGTACACTGTAATCAGACCTCCCGTACACGTCACTTCCACCCCTGTATCTGTCACATCACCTCCCCACCTCGTCACTTCACACCTCCCCACCTCACTATCAACCTCCTGACCTTCACTAACACCCCTGCACCGTATATCACCCCCTGCAACTGCACTATCAACCCCCTGCACACTGCACTATCACACCCCCCTGCACAGTCATATCAGCCTCCTGCAACTGCCTATCAACCTCCTGCCATGTCACATCACGCCTCCTGCCCCCCTGTCCCTTTCCCCTCCCCACACTTTTACACAGAACTCCTGCCCGCACTACAACCCCCCGCACACTTCACATCAACTCCTGCACACTGTCCTATCAACCTCCTGCACACTGCACTTCAAACCTTTTGCACACGCCCCTTCGCCCCTGCACACCATTGTATAAGAGCCCTTTTAATGGCATATATTTATTTTGTATTGAGGGTTTATTTATGATCCTATTAATATCAGGCATTTTAAAAATACTATTTCACATGACTTAGGAAGGGCACTCCATACATTACTACCTGCACAAAAAAGCACCCAAAAAAAAAACCCCCAGTAATAGGTGAAAAAGCGAAATAATAGGCCTTGTTGTCATAC
>JAODAL010031318.1:0-48605 GCA_025379985.1 Phyllomedusa bahiana
ATGCACTTAACACAACTGGTGTTGTTGTTCAGATTTTTACCATTTTTTTACCATTTTAATTTTGACTACATTAAAATTGAAATGCATTTTTGCTGCTCTAACCCTTATTCCACATACAGCAAGAGCCAGCACAGCACAGGTCTTGTTGGGACCTTTGGTCCTGCAAGAAGGATCAGTATCATAGTTTCTGTTCACTTACATGCTATTCTAATGACTTTTCTGTTATTTCCAGCCTATCTATAGGCTTTATACATGTTAGGCGCATTACTTATGCGCCTCAGTTCCGTAATGCACCTAACACACAGGCGAGGCGCGTTGAACTTTACACACCATCTATGAACGCACAAAAACCACTTTCATGCATCAGGCGCGTTATACACTGAAAATGAGACTCGATTACTCACTTCGACGCACCTTGCTTCATACATGTCGCCCTTAGTGCCTTAGATACTTCACTATGTAGTTGCTTTTTAGCATTAATATCTTTCCCATAAGTATGCACTGGAGCCCATTTGTGGCAGCTCAGAAGGAGGAGAACTGGCTGCAGAGACTACCACCGATAGGCTTGTGGAGAGTTGCAACATCACCAGGTTAGTGCAATACTGACCAAGAATCATCCATCTGTCCAAACACTCTGCACTAGGGGCGTACTGTCTTGTGCTTTGTTTTTTGCTTTACAGCAGGTATCTGACTCTGTTATATTGGGCTTATACTAATAAATTAGGTATTTGTCGCTGTTATATTGGGTTTATAGTAATCAACCAGGTTTCTGACCCTATTATATTTGATCTCTGGTGAAAAGATCATAATATGAGTGTAACAGATTTTCTGATATAAACATTGTGTATGGGTGTGATGGCAGCTTCATGGTACAAAAAGATTAGAGAGCAGCTGTTGCATAAATGTTGCAGTTTAGTGAACTAATGTATGGAAATGATTGACAGAGAGACCTGACTATAAATCTTCAGTGAACATTTTTTTTTTAAGGAAAGGTTCGTTGTTATTATGTAAAAATAAAATGTAAAAAGTCAAGGAAGGTAATCTGCAAAATGCTGACTCATTAAGTTTTAGGAGAAGCTTCAAAATGTGCTGCTTTAGTTTGGATGAATATCAAAAGCAGGAAATTAATAAATAAATAAAATACTAATGATGGAAAAGAAATCCCGATACCACAAGCATGTTCTTCTTATGGGAGGTACGGGTCTTTTAACCAAGTATTACATTCAATATGTCTTTGCCAAGATGTTTTCAGATGTGACCGACCATGGTTCTAGAACAGCACTAGTCTTCCCTAATTCAAATAAGCTTTAGTGATCCCTAGTGTTTCTCAGTTTCTTCAGCAGATCATGTTGGGTCTCATAACAATAATTTCAACAATTACTTATGCAATTAGACTAAGTAAATCGCCTGTCAATTACATTGCTATAAGAGTTGTGGGGGTGACAGTTGCCCCTCTGAAGAAGACACCTGCATAATAAATAGCAGATGACAAGTGGGGGCCTTGTAATAGGCTTCACCCTGAAGGGGCCCTGAAGCTTTAGGTTATGTCTCTATTAACTATGCAATACTAAGACATATTTTCACACATCCTTTCCACTCCTACTCATTTATGGATTCAGTAACATGCCAGTTTACTATCTAATTTAACAAATCATGTATAATTTACTTCATGCAACGTCTTGAGTTACAGATTGATGGATTTTCTGGAATTATTCTTCCTAGTGTCAAGTTCCCCAAAAAGTGAGAAACAGATAAAGTAATTAGCTGCTGTTAACAAGAAATTGAAGCTCCTATATTTCCTTGTTCATAGAAATATCTTACAACAGTTTATATAGCAATGACTTTAACATTGACAGTGTTTTAATATTTAAAACCATTGAAGTATTTGGAAATTTCTTTTCTTGGGTTGTCCTTGCTTTTTCTGGAACAAGCTGTATTTTTCTTACAGTGTCATACTGTCAACAGTAATTAGTATATGCAAAGTACACCAACAGTCGTTTATTTTCTAGTTTGAAAAATAATTGAGTATTTTGTTATACAGTCCATGATGATGACTGCAAGCAACATGGCTGTAGCAGGAAAAACCTCTCTGTGCAATGCAAACCTATCCCATTCATTGCATTAGTTGAAGGGGGAGCATTACAAACTTAAAGAGGTTTTGCCACTTTACATATTTCCTTTTGAGGCTGGCTCGTCGCTCTCTAAGAGCTGGCCTCAGAAAACTAGGAGATGGCCGCACTTGCACAGTTCTCTCTGTTAATTTCTGTGACAGTTCTGAACATAGCTGAGTGGGTATGCTCAGGTATGATCAGATCACATAGAGATGGATGAAGGAGAGCTGCACAAGCACGACCATCTCTCTCTTCTCTGAGGCTGGCTTGTAGCAAATTATGAGTTTGCCTTTGAAGGGATTTTTTGAAGTGGCACAACCCCTTTAAATGTTATTGCGATATTTACACACAGCAGTTCTCATTATGGTGGGTAATAAAGACAGGGAGGCAATGCTGGACAGGGCTGCATAAGGCCCCGCCATGAAATTTCATTCATAGCGGCCCACTAATGGAGTGGATTTTGGGGATACCCAGTGGAATTGATTCAAGGGACTCACCCTACAACTACTGTGTATACCTCCTTTCCTCTGCCTCTTGCTTTTTGACCCTTTCTCTCTTCCGTTCTGCCTTACCCAAGGATGAATATGCTGTGTAAAAGAAACTCATGGGTTGAAATGCTCAGAAGACCACGGCGGGTTTCCCCTGTGGGCCAGGTTTTTTTTTTTTGTTTTTTTTTTAGCTATTATGTTATTAATATGCACACTATTATATTTGCTGAATGATACCAAATAATATTTTTTACTTATTAGGCTATAGAGAAGAAAGTTAGGACTCTGGTGCAATCTTTCTGAAGCAGCATCTCTTAAAGTAACATCCAGCCCATTAAAGGGCCTTGAACCATGTCTAGGGATTTAAAGCCAAGCTGGTTACTCATCTCTATAGAGAGTACTCTGTCTGCAGTGGTTTCAGGGTGTTTACCCCTCTTCAGTGCAGAGCAAGCTCTGATTGCTAAGGTGAGATGCCTTAGATATACACTCACCGGCCACTTTATTAGGTACACCTGTCCAACTGCTCGTTAACACTTAATTTCTAATCAGCCAATCACATGGCGGCAAATCAGTGCATTTAGGCATGTAGACATGGTCAAGACAATCTCCTGCAGTTCAAACCGAGCATCAGTATGGGGAAGAAAGGTGATTTGAGTGCCTTTGAACGTGGCATGGTTGTTGGTGCCAGAAGGGCTGGTCTGAGTATTTCAGAAACTGCTGATCTCCTGGGATTTTCACGCACAACCATCTCTAGGGTTTACAGAGAATGGTCCGAAAAAAAAAAAAACATCCAGTGAGCGGCAGTCCTGTGGGCGGAAATGCCTTGTTGATGCCAGAGGTCAAAGGAGAATGGGCAGACTGGTTCGAGCTGATAGAAAGGCAACAGTGACTCAAATAGCCACCCGTTACAACCAAGGTAGGCAGAAGAGTATCTCTGAACGCACAGTACGGTGAACTTTGAGGCAGATGGGCTACAGCAGCAGAAGACCACACCGGGTGCCACTCCTTTCAGCTAAGAACAGGAAACTGAGGCTCCAATTTGCCCAAGCTCATCGAAATTGGACAGTAGAAGATTGGAAAAACGTTGCCTGGTCTGATGAGTCTCGATTTCTGCTGCGACATTCGGATGGTAGGGTCAGAATTTGGCATCAACAACATGAAAGCATGGATCCATCCTGCCTTGTATCAACGGTTCAGGCTGGTGGTGGTGGTGTCATGGTGTGGGGAATATTTTCTTGGCACTCTTTGGGCCCCTTGGTACCAATTGAGCATCGTTGCAACACCTTGTGGAATCTATGCCACGAAGAATTGAGGCAGTTCTGAAGGCAAAAGGGGGTCCAACCCGTTACTCGCATGGTGTACCTAATAAAGTAGCCGGTGAGTGTAGATTTAAATGAGTATTTTACTTAGGAATAGAACCAATATAATTTGTAAAGGAGAAAGAAAGGACTCAGCCTAAAAATTTTAAAAAAGTCAAGACCACCAGAATAAAATGACCCAAAATAAAGAGTTTTCTTCCAAGAGAAAAAAATCAATGGGTCTTCAATGGGTTTGAAAATTCAAATGTTGTTAAAGTCAATATATGAGCTGCAGTAACATTTCAATAGTAGAGATATAACAGATACCATTTAGTATTAACAGTAGCTAATTGGTTTATCTGTTTTCTCACTTGATTTTTCAACCTCACATTAAGCAGAATATTTCTAGTGGGTCCATTATCACTCAGTAATTTCAGAGACATTGAATGTAAATTATACATAACTTGTCAAATCAGATAATAAACAGACATATTACTAGACCCGGCAGTAAGTTGGAGTGGAAACGTGTGAAGACGTCCTTTCAGGTAGTAGTGTGACAATGTCAATGTTCTTTCCAAACACATTACTTTTCTTAAATCCTTCAAATCTTAATTACCACTTAAAAATTAAAGAAAACTAAAAAAAAATACTTTTATGTCTCAATATTCTATAAAATCTAGTTTTTCTGATACTTTTCTGGCAATGGAGCTGTGTGAGTGCTTTAAATTTGCAGGATAAATTTACTTTTTTAATTGGTATCCTGCTAGGGTACATAAGATTTTTTTTATCACTTTTCATTTCATTATTTTGTGAGTCTGGATGAAAAAAGGCAATTCTGGCATGGTTTTTATTTTTTATTTGTTGCGGTGTTCACTGTATGGCTTAAATAACACAATAATTTTAGATTCTTAAGGACATGACAATACCGATTCTCTGTACTTTTTTATAGTTTTTTATTATGGGTTTTGTGTTTTTTTTAAATTAATTTGTAAATCTATTTTAAAGCATATCAACAGATTATTGTTTTGTTATGTATTATAGTGCATGTGACAGGCAGTCTCTTAAACCCTGTCTGTTCAGAGCCTAATGGGCTCCTGTATGTGGCAGACCCGGAGGTTGTTATTCGTCTTCTATGGCAACCATGGGCACCCGGCAATCAGGGGTGCCCAGAAATGACAAAGGGAGTGACATCCCTCTGTTAAAACTCTAGATGCTGGGGATGCTACTAACCACGGCATCCAGGCCGGGATCAGAGCTAACAATTTCTGGCCACTGCAGCAGCAGCCAGGCTGTACGTTACAGTCAGCACCCTCTGCAGCATCCAAGCACCATACATGCTGCCTGGTAGACTTGCCACCCCACGCTAGCTACTCTATTGGCTACAGTCATATATTGCATATTTTAATTGAGCTGATTTTGGAAACGTTTTCTGAGATTTGTATTAAAAAATAACGTTTTACTTTTTTTCATTGTTTGTTAAAAAACCTTGAATGTCCAGTTTATTCACTATTGTCCTTGACCACTATGTAGTTTTTCAGTACTCTAAAGGCCACATGTATGAACCTGTTTAGGTCTAAAACTCACTTTTTTGCCAATAGGTTAATATGGGCAAAAGAGTGAGTTTTAGACCTAAACAGTTTTCATACATGTGGCCCTAAATGAGTTGAAAAATACAGTGCAAATTCCTTTTATAGTGATTGGAACCTGAGTTTTCTAATAAACAGTTCCAAATTGATTGAATAGCCGTAGAGTTGAGTTAAATATTAAATCCCAGCTGTTTGCAGGAAGAGCTAAGGCGCTTATATATTAACTCAATAATTAGACGATACACAGTAAGCTCCTAAACTACCACTTTTGGCATCTTAAAAAAGCTAGAATTTTATCATTTACCAAATGCTTATCCAGTGGATTTTGAGCTATAAACAAATGAGCTATAAACTTTAAAAAGACATTTTGTGAAATGAATTAAGATAAAAAATTGTACCTTAAAAGGAAAAGTGAAATAATTGCTTGTGGTCCCCATCAAGTCCCATCTCTCATTAAAGTAACAACCAGATTGGTTTTCATGAGTAACTACTCCACTTTTCCATTGTACAAGTTTTGATATATTTCCCCGTTGGTATTATAAGGTAAACATTCACTTTAAAGGGGTTTTGCCACCATGTAATGTTGACGTGGGAGCCTCCAAAATTTAATCACTTTTCTAAATATATGTGATTAAAAAAAGTGAAAACTCTGAGAGCTACAGCATTTCTCAACCCCCCTTGGTTACCACAAAGCTTCCCCTAGTCACGACCCAGGAGCTGAAAGGCCGCGCTTGCGTGAATCACTTCATATCTGATGACAGGCAGAATGAATGGTCTTTTAAGGCACCGGGTAGCAATATGTTTTCTTTTGTATACAGAATAACTAGCTGTAGAGTTATTAGATCCCTGCTTTATCTGATGATGAAGCTTTCAATCTGCTGTTTAGAATAGGTGTTCACTTTTGTATACAGAATTCACAAGTTATAGTTTGATTATTTGAATGAACATGTCACAGGATCCGTTATGCAGGCTCTGTGCTCTGGCTGTGTGTGTCTGTGTGCGTCTCTGTGTCTTGCTGCGTGATTTGTTTACATTGCATAAGCTGCTTAGCAGATAAGGTTTCTCCTGACAGTGCAGTGTATGAGCCTGTGTCTTGCTGTATTGAATCCACTGTTGTACTGTTTATTAGTTCACTTAAGTTTTGAGACGCTCCCTTTGGATTCCTCACTCCCCCCTCCCCTCTCCCTCTCTCCACTGCAGCTTCATGACTCCGCGTGATTTGTTGACATCTTGCTCTCATACTGAACGGAGGTCAGTACTTGGTCTGGTGGCAAATCCCCTTTAAGGGGTTTATTTATTTATTATGTAAATCACAGAATATCATACAATTTTCTAACATATAGTTGAAACCAGAAGTTTACATACACTATTTAAAAAGACACAAATACATGTTTTTCTCACTATCTGACATGAAATAAGAATAAACTTTACACATTTTAAGTCAATTAGGATCCAAAATAATTTATATTTGCCAAATGCCAGAATAATGATAGATAATTTTAAAGGCATTTTTATTACTGTCTGCAAAGTCTAAAGTTTACATACATTAGGATTGCTATTGGCAGCATCAGAGGTAATTAGAGACACATCTGTGGATGTATTTTTACTGTACACCAGAAACACACTGCTTCTGTGTGTAACATCATGGGAAAGTCTAAAGAAATCAGCCAAGATATCAGGAAGAGAATAGTGGACTTGCACAAGTCAAGAACAAAAGCAAAAGACCTTGTGAAGATGCTGGTGCAAGCTGATAAGATTGTGTCATTATCCATAGTGAAACGAGTACTGTATAAACATGGGCTGAGAGGCCACTCTGCCAAGAAGAAGCTATTACTCCGCAAGAAACATATAAAAGCCAGATTAATGATTGCAAATGCACACAGGAACAAAGACCTATATTTTAGGAGACATGTCCTGTGGTCTGATGAAACTAAAATGAACTGTTTGGCCATAATGACCATCTTTACATTTGGAGGAAAATGTGAGAAGCTTGAAAGAATAAGAACACCATCCCAACTGTGAAACATGGGGATAGCAGCATCATGTTATTGGGTTGTTTTGCTGCAGGAGGGAGTGGTGCACTTAACAAAATAGATGGCATAATTAGTAAAGAATATTATGTGGCAACCCTGAAGCAACATATCAAGATATAAGCCAGGAAGTTAAAGCTTTGGCAGAAATGGGTCTTCCATATAGACAATGACCCGAAGCATACTGCCAAACTGGTTACAAAGTGGCTTAAGGTCAATGCTTTGGAGTGGACATCACAAAGCCCTGATCTCAATCCTATTGAAAATTTATGGGCAAAGTTGAAAAGGCAGCGGCGAGTAAGGTGACCTACAAACATGGCTCAGTTACACCAGTTCTGGCAGGAAGAATCGGCCAAAATTCCTACCAACTATTGTCAGAAGCTTGTGAAAGGATATCCAAAGTGTTTGATCCAAGTCATGGTTTAAGGGCAATGCCACCAAATTCTAATGAAATGTATGTAAACTTTTGACTTTGCAGAAAGTAATAAAAATGTCTTCAAAAATTCCCTCTCTCTCATTATTCTGGCATTTTGCAAACATAAATAATTTTGGTAATTCTAATTAACCTAAAACGGGGAAGGTTTTTTTCTGATTTCCTGTCAGATAGTGAGAAAAACATGCATACGTGTCTTTTTATATAGTGCATGTAAACTTCTGGTTTCAACTGTTACATGTATTTCAAATTCTGATCATGTACTGCTTTTATACCAGTGTTGTAAGCCCCTATCTAGTAATTAAAAAAGTACAGCCCTATTTTTCGTCCATACTAATGGCTTCCATGAGCTAAACTTGGCATCAGTCATGTAACCTGCTGGCATTCAGTTAGCAGCAGGGTCACATGACATATATAGAAAAAGCAGAAAGATGAGGCAACAGAAGAATATACGGTGTCTTCTTCACAGACACTGACAGCCATGATAAGACACTGCTGTAGGTATTAATACTGAAGAAGTTCTTCTCCTCAATAATCTACTGTTACATGGATACCAGGGGTCACATTACCTGACTGGTGATCACATGATAAGATGCTGCTGGAGGTGGTAATACTGGACAAGTTCTGCTCCTCAATTATCTACTGTTTCTTTGATACAAGGGGTCAAATGACCTGTGTAATGTTCACATGACTGTTTTGCTCACAGTTACTCCGAGGCAGCTATAACTATGTACAGAAATGTGGACTTTACCAATTTTTTCTAGTACTTTGATATAAAATTGGTAAAGGAGCAGAATATTTAGTACATGCATATTAGAAAATGTTATGATTTTCAATTATATACATATTAACTAAAGACATTATAAAGTGGATAACCCCCTTAAGGTTTTTCTTTTTTTACTTTACACATTTTATACGTTTGTAGAAATTAGCACAGGTGTAACTATTTTTGTTATTATGTTACAGTAATTATGTTACAGTAAAAAAAAAATTCTTAATTTAAGGAAATGTAAAGATTCCTTGTCTTTCTTCTTTTCTTATCTGCTAGCAATCAGCTGACAATTGCTTAAATGATACAATATAACACTGACATATTGGACCACATGTATGAAAACTGTCTAGTTCTAAAATTTCACTTTGTTGCCCATAGCAACCAATCAGAGTGCCCCTTTCATTTCCTATAGAGCTCTGCAAAAATGAGAGGGGCGCTCTGATTGGTTGCTATGGGCAACAAAGTGAGTTTTAGACCTAGACAGTTTTCATACATGTGGTCCATTATGATTTTGAGGTCAACAAAACCTAAACCACTAACATTATAGCGCCTTGGAATTAATGGCACTTTAAAATAAATAACAATAAACTAGCTAATTCTTAAAATCACTGTATGTGTTTCTCCTGGTCAATGGTCAGAAATGTTTGATCAATACAGGTGTAGCAGAGATTAACCTGACGGTGATATCCAACAGTTTCTTGTTTTCTTTTCTTAGTTCACCACAAAAGCCATTAAAAACTTTGAAAAAGTTGAGATAACTTTCTTTGGCTTTATATTATATTTGGCGTTTTATCAAGTTTATGTTTGATTTTTTTCTTTGTAATTTGGTCTAAAGTGTTATACCCATTTTTGACAGTTATGGTTGATCCTGAACTGTCCACTTGGAACTGCATATTTTCTGGGATTCACACCTATCTCCAGAATTAGGGCTCACAACTGCAGTTAGATGCGGATATGTGGCTTCTGGCCCCCATATCAGGCAAGAACCGAACAGAGATGTGGAAAAGATAATATCTCTACTGGTTCTGACTTCAGAACTTACCAAAGTTCATATGTTACCACCAAGGCTAGGTCCAGCTGGCCAGACATATAATGTTAGATGCCAACTATATAAATAAATAGAAGTCTATAGTATATTAAATTCAACAAACCTAGTCCACTGGAATGAGAGCCTATTGCCTATATGCCTTCTAGGGTATCTGGACAAGGGCTGTTGTAATAAGTCAGCTTTTATGGCCCTTCTACCACATAAGACCTTTGTGAGCCCACAACATGAGTGGTAAGTACCAGCTGTTAACTATCTCTGACACGCACTGTCAGCAACTTTGATTAGCGTAATCTCTGATCATGGCTAATTAACCTGGCATGGATGTTTCGCTGGAGAACCCCTATATGTCACCTGATCTGCCTCCACAGAGTGGAGATTCAATTGATATGGCAGTCATGGGGGTAATGAATATCTCAACACATCCTAAGTTACTAAAGAGGCAGGAAGTAATAAGTCAAAAAATAGGTAATAAAGTTTTTTTTTTAATATTAAAAAATAATAAATATTAAAACTCAACCCCTTTACCCATTTATCTGATAAGAAATAAACTATAAAAAATTAATCATGACTATGATCAAGCATCCAGAAAAGATTTATTTATTTACCTCCCAAAAATGAAATACAATTGAACCATTAGTTAGCCAACTTTTTCAGCCAGAAGTTTCAAGCATTTCGTGCACATGTCATATCGTGTCCAAACCCCTTTCCCACAAAACCACACCCACTACTGGCTAAACCACACTCCTTTTAGGAGCATGCAAAAAAAACAAACCTGACTAAAGCCTAAAATTGACCCAGATACATGAAAAGTGTCCAAGTGGAAAGTGTCTTAGTTAGTGCTGTGCCATATTTGATTTCATGCTTCTATTTAAAAGTGTCTCACAGCATTTTATAAATGTATCACATCATAAGACAAACTCGCTGTGTGCCAAAAAAGTACCTTAGCCTCACCACTTTGAAAATGACATGAGTAACAACTAGTGTTGAGCGATTACGTTGGCCATCGACATCGGTCGATGGTCGATAGCCGACCATCATCAACAAGATATTCGATGGTCGATGATAGATTATGATCGATGACCAACAACACCTTCATTCTGAAACCCAAACAGGGCTGGAAAAAAGCTGGAATTAACATCCACAACAGTCAAATGGATACGTGCTACATCTTAGGCAACACACTTAGGTTATAAAAGCCACAGAAAAAAAATCACAGACCATTCACTATCCTTGTCTTGCACCACAGCATGACCCTTAAACCTGCATGACCCAGCCACAAATTAAAAAGTGCCAGAAGGCAGTATGATTTGAACCATCATTTTACTTGAACTGGACATTGAATATCCCTGTCCTGGAACGCAGCATAAGCCCCAAACCTGCATGACCCACAGATTTAAAAAGTGCTGGAAAAAGGAGTCTTTCAACCACCATTTTAGTTTCACTGGACATAGACTATCCCTGTCCTGGGCCACAGCATGAGCCCCAAACCTGCATGACCCAGATTAAAAAGTGCCGGAAAAAGGAGTCTTTCAACCACCATTTTAGTTTCACTGGACATATACTGTCCCTGTCCTGGGTAGCGCTTGCCCCTCCGTATGAGTGCGGACCAATTGAGATTCACTTGGAAATACTGGTGGTTAACGCTCCTGTTCCACCCAGGTGCCCTTTTTCTTGGCATTCTTTTTCTCATTTTACTCAACGTGCTGGAGGAAATTGTCTCTGTACTTTTTTCTCTGTCTGTGCTCCATACTCCATGTCCTCTGAATAACCTACATCTGGTCAAGTTTTCCTGTACCTCCCTTGTACAATTCAGAGGAATTTTTTTTCCAGCTATTTTTTACATGTAAGTTTTTTAGTGGTTTAATTCTAGAAAACACATATTTAAAATAGGATGGAATCCCACCATGTCTTTGTTTCTCTTTTTTAATTGTATTAAATGGGTTGTCTCAATACAGGGATTGATAGCTATGTTAAAGATCTTGCAAAAACAAGTCATTTTGCAATGTGTCCATTAACAGTGTCCTACCTATTCCTGTTTCTGAGAGCACCATCACCCTTGAGCCACTCTTGACAATTGTGAAGAACAAATGTCTGTTAGAAACAAACATTTTTTATAATAGGACCTGTAGTATAACTGCATGTCACAGCAAAATGCCCCAAAAATTCAAAGCATGACCTTGAGCCACTTTGGACAATTGTGAAGAACAAATGTCTGTTGAAAACAACATTTTTTTTAATAGGACCTGTAGTATTGCTGCATTTCAAAGCAGCATGACCCAAAAATTATAAATGATTTCTCAGCCACTGTTAAATATTGTGAGGGAGAAAATGCACTTAGAAGCCAACATTTTTTTTCAAAGGACCATGATTATAGTTTATATCTCACAGCACAAACCCCAAAAAATTAAATATGACTTCAGCCACTATTGAAAATTGTGAGGGAGAAAATGCACTTAAAAGCCATTTTTCTGTTCCAAAGGACCATGATATTGTTGTATTTCACAGCAACATGACCCAAAAAATTATAAATATGACTTTCTCAGCCACTATTAAAAATTGTGAGGGAGAAATGCCACTTAGAAGCCACAATTTCGACATATTAAAAGTATTTTTGCATCTTTCAATTCACCTGGGTGACTACAAAAAATTTTTGTATTCACATTTAAGTGCAGTGCCTCAATTTAAAAAGCTGTAGTGGCCAAAGTGAAAAACCCCGTATTGTAATGTTTCGGATAATAAAAGGTATTTTTTGGCACTATCAATCACTGTGGTGACCAAAAATTGCTGTATTCACATTCAGGCAAGGCCACTCAAAGAACAAAGCTGTAGTGGCCAAAGTGAAAAAACATGTTCTGTATGTATTCGGATAATAAAGGTATTTTTGGCACTATCAATTCACCTGTGGTAACTACACAATTGCTGGATTCAATTTAACTGCAAGGTGGCTCTATCAACAAACTGGACTGGGCAAAAGTGCAAAAAACACGTATCTGTAATGTATTCGGATAATAAAAAGGTATTTTTTGGCACCTTTCAATTCACCTGTGGTGACTACAAAATTGCTGTATTCACATTTAAGTGCAAGGTGCCTCAATGAACAAAGCTGTAGTGCGCAAAAGTGCAAAAAACACGTATCTGTAATGTATTCGGATAATAAAAGGTATGTTTGGCACCTTTCAATTCACCTGTGGTGACTACAAAATTGCTGTATTCACATTTAAGTGCAAGGTGCCTCAATGAACAAAGCTGTAGTGCGCCAAAGTGAAAAAACACTTATCTGTAATGTATTCGGATAATAAAAGGTATTTTTTGGCACCTATCAACCTGTGCTGAGTACAAAATTGCTGGATTCTAATTTAACTGCAAGGAGGCTATATCAACAAAGCTGGAATGGGCAAAATTGAAAAAGAACACCTATCTGAAATGTATACTGACAATAAAAGTGGAGTTTTGCACCTAACAAAGAGTTACTAGAAAAGATGTGTATCCTAATATAAGTTCAGGCTGCCCAATATCCAGGAAATATTTCAATAGAAAACTGTTAATAATAAAGCTATTGCAGTGCAATGTCTACACTAAGTCTTGGTGAACTATATCCAGTATTCTTTATAGAGCTTGTCTGTGTTCGCCCGCGGGGGCCCCCCCTCCGCTCCTCTCCGTGACTTTACAGCGGTAGATGCTCCTTTAAAATTCTCTACCTAACTACATAAAATCTTCCAATCTCTGATCTAACTAAGTTGTAAGGATCACAGCTAACAGTAGAGCTTTCTCTGTGAAGAAATAGAATAATTTCGCTGAGCTGTTTGGACACAGGCAGAGCGCACGTCCTCCTGCTATGAGATGCTGAGAGACACTGATCATGAACAGGACGGGCTGTTTTATGTAAAACGAGGTCATGTGATTTTTCCAGCCAATCGCAACCATACACATCCCAGTCATGACGTCGCACACACATCTCACCCTGCTCTATTCTGTAAGCTGATTTGCTGGCCGCCAAAATGACAGGAAGCGCCGAAAATGGCGCGATCTTAATAGATGATGCACAGATTTTAACCTAAATTATCGCATGATCTAAAAATTTCGATCAACATAAAAACTGTGCCGATTTCAACTTTGTCGATAATAATCGCTCAACACTAGTAACAACACATGAACTGAGAAATGTTTGGCAGTAGAGCTACATAAATTTGTCTAATCCTACAAATTGATATAGATACGCTACCTTAAACAGACACATTCTTTTTGCGCAAATGCTTTAGGAATTTGTCGGATATGGTCCACTTAATTTTTTCTGTCATAATTAACAACAGAAAACTGGTGTAGCAACTTTCATGCATCTGCGCCAATGTGTCTTCAACACACTGTGACATGCTGAGGCGAAATTAGGCCACTTTTTGGTGCATTTATACACTTTTCTGGCACAATCACAATAGTTTAAGAAGTGTTTCGAGACCAGTCAATGCTCATACGTCTGACAGGGTATGTGTAAAATAAAAGAGGAGACTCATACTTACCATCCGGATGCTCCCGTTCACTCCTGGCTGACGGTTCGTTCATCCAGGCTGAAGCAGTGAGTGTTCATTGTTCATGTGACAGATGCAGCCAATCACAGACCGAGGAGATGACGTTGTGGCCTGTGATTGGCTAGAGCTGTCATGTGAACTATAAACATTCACTGCTTCAGCATGGATGAACGGACCGGCAGCTGGGAGTGAACGAGAGCTTTCGGGAGGCAAGTATGAATCTTCTCTTCTATTTTTACTCATACCCTGACGGACCAATGAGCAATGATCAGTCCCGGAACAGCCCTTTATTATAAGCTAGTGTCTCTGGAAATAATTGTATCAGGAGAAGGTTATTACAGTCTATTACTATTTTTTGTATTTCATTTTTGCACTACATTTGCTGCATGTACCTTTATCAAAATATTCCATTCTAACTATTGCCATGGATAATGCAGAGCCTCTGGGTCCCAATGAGCAATTTATCTTAGGGTCCCCCAAAGATCATTTGCCATTTACAGATATAACAAATATAAACTTGACAGATGATACATTATAATATCACAGCACAGAAAGTTATTTCAGCTTTTATGATGCTTTTCAATGTCTTTGGTTGTGATCTAAACACAGCCATTATCTCATTGTCACATTAAAATTTGCTACATCCCTATAATACTACATCCATGCTCATTGCACTTGAATCTAATCTGCTGAGTATTATTATCTGGGCTATTTAGAAATATGCATAGCAAAGCATGAATCAGAAGAAAGACTGTTATTTGGAACATATAGGATTCCTACAGATCAAAATTCCTTAAATAAAATGACCTTTGTATCTGTAAAATAAATGAATTTTGTCAAAAGGAATTGCACACCTGCCAGAAAGACGTCTTAGCAGCCACTGCCAGTGACACGGTAAATTCTCCCGAGACTGTTTGCAATTAAAAAGACAGATATTTGCCCTGATTTTAGACTTTGTTGGTATGTGTTTTTGACAAGATTTAGTCTGCAGTTGCTCCTGGGACTTCTCGGATGGCCAAAAATAATCAGATTTAGGAAAATAAAACTTTTTTCTATTTACTATCCTAATTTTAAGCAAAGCCAACAAACACACGGCAAATGTCACCAATGCTACAATGTAATCATGTTGCTTCTAAGAGCAAGAATAAGAAATCATGCTGTTTATTTCTGTACCTGTGCCTAGCAACTGCTGCTTACAATTTATTCTTAGCTGTCCAGTTTGTGCATATACAAGAATATTTAATATAACTAGTTTAAGTAGGAGTTTTTCCAAGCCAACAAAGAAAATCTTAGTTAGACAGTTTTCATACATGTGGCCCACTATTCTTTTTTTTATTTTAATAGTTAAAAAAAATAGTTTTGATTTTAATTTTGATACATAAGTTTATATACAGATTTTTTGGATTGTTTTTCTTTCAAATTAGAAATTCTTGCACAGGAATTTTAGAACCATTTTGGTACATTTAAATGTTTTTTTCAGTAAAAAAAATGTAACAGCTAAATGTGACCTGGAACTCAATAGGGAAAGATGAATGCACCACACAAACAGTTTCTTTCTCTCTGTGACTTTTTTTTCTACTTTGCCATTTTTTGTCATATGATAGGACAAACACTCTAGGCTCTCTAGGAAAAAACATCTAAAATCACTTGTAACTATACACTAACGTATTATTGTGGTGGCACCAAAAAAGTGGTGTAAAATGCACCAAAAATGGTGCATATTTGGCAAAGCATGGTGCAGTGTATCACAGACACATTCCTGAAAAGGGTTGTCTTGCTAAAAAAAAAATAGCTTTCAAAATTTAGGGAAAACTAAATGAAGACGTTTTCCAAATATAATACGTGGTTCATCTTTTTTTGATAAGGAGCTACAAGTGATTTTATCACCTTCTGTGCTCTCTCTGGTTTCCCAAGTGACCGACCTGTGTACTCTTTATCCTCTGCTGTTTGTTCTATCAGATAGCAAGGAGTGATGTCATCACACAGGTCTTGTTCAGCAGTGTAAAAACTTGAGTGTAATCTGATCTTTCAGACAAAAGACTAATTACTCTATTGTTTACATTAGCTCAGAAGCTTCTCCAGACCTCAGAGAAGGTAATTTATTTAATCTCGACTAATAAACAGAAGTCTGAATACACAGAGCTTATATGCTAATTACAGAGAGCTTGACCTGGAAGTTACAGAGCCAAGCAATATTATTTCATTCATGCATCCTATGAAAATTTGAGATGAGACAACCCCTTTAAGGGCATTAGACACTTTTGTGAATGTTCCAACAAGATGTGGCTAAGCTGGAGGTGGGCATAGCTCCATATGAAAAATGCACCATAAATACATCAAAATTTTGGGACAGCATGTATTTTAACTAATAGTTGCCAAACCTTGCAAACTGCATAAGCCACTGTGAAAAATCTGGCACATTTTTACTCTGTCTAAATTTAGATGTCAATAGTAAATGTGGCATGAAGCATGGAAAAAAAATGCAGATTTTGAGAGGTTTTTTTTCTACCAAAATCATCATGCAAAATGGAAGTGTAAAGGTAGCGCTAAAGCCTTTTTGGAGTTTCAGGTTGATAATTAACTTTCCTCACTAGTTTTAAGATTTTTGTTTATTGTTGTTGAACACTGTGACAAATCATCTACTTACATGTGCGCTGTGTGCGCTGTAGCCGAAGTCGGGACCTCCTCCTCTCTCTGTCGCCGCCGCTGCTCTCTTCCCTGCGGCGGGATGCGGAGCAGTTTGAATCCGTGAAGCTCCGCCCCTCGGGGCCTCGCAGATTCAAATTATTCTGCATCCCGCCACCCACGGACAGAGAGGAGGCGGGCCCGGCTCCGGCAACAGCGCGCCCAGGGCACATGTAAGTAGATTGCAGCGCAGCTGAGCCGGGAGCGCGGGCCCCCCCCAGCACCGCCCCGATCCGCCCCGCTGGCTGTAGCTGAAAGCGGAGGGGGAGCGGCTGTAGCGCAAAGCAGCGCTACCCTCCCCCCTTTCCTCCTTCCCCCCCCCGGACCTCTCACCATGTAGAGCGCAGCACTCGGCTGCGCCTTGCTCTACAGTGTGTAAAAAATAAAAAAAAACGGAAATAAGCGGGCCTGCTTGAAGCGGGCCCCCTTATCTCTCCGGGCCCGGTACAACTGTACGGGTTGTACCCCCTGTACGGCGGGCCTGAATGAGAACAAACGTTTGGATGAAGAAAACTTGCTTATAGCTAGTTCTACTGTTAGCTGTGAAGTGGATATATTTGTATACAGTTTAGTTAATGCTCATAGTTGTAACTTACAGATTCTGAGCCCCAATGCAGAATCTATAAATCTGCCCTCATCTGCCATGTGCGATTTATAATATTGATGTCTTCTTAAGTGGCACATGGACCTGCACCTCATATAGTCATGCCCTTGACAATGTTTTTTAAAGCTAAGTACATCAGCAATAGCTACAAAAATCTTTTTTTCTAGTTTGCTACAATGTAACGGTCTGCAGTCATAGAGCATTGTCTAGACTGGATACAAAGATTTACAGCTTTCAAATTAGAATAAAATATATAGAATAAAATATATAGAATATATAGAATACATATAGAATATATAGAATAGAATATATGTGTTTGCTGCATCTACAGTAAATGCAATTAAGAGTGTTCTCTGACAGCAGAATCATATCTCAATGATAACAAATAAAAACATAAATTATATTGGAAATAAACAGAACTTTATATTTATTTAGTGATTACGCTGTATTTATATAAAACTGGATAACACCTTAAATTGCTTCTCATTTTAGGGTTTGATGGTGATGATTATCATTATTATTACTATTACTTTTCTTATCATTATAATGGCTCCACGCTTTTCCCAATAGCACAAGTCTGCTCCTCTGACTCTGTCTTGTCTTTCAAATTGTACATTCAAGTCCTTACCACCTCCTGCTACCTTCTAGGCTAAATTGCACTCAGGGTGGGGTGAAAAAATGTCTCCTCACCCTTAACATAATGCACCACGATGTGGCACAGTCCATCACCATCAACCAGAGCCAAAATATACAACAAGCTTTAATACAATGTGCTACGTATAGAACTGCTAAATAATAGTCATACAATTACCAAATAACACTGCTACACAAAAAACAGAATCCCAAGGCTAATATTACCAATGTCCTACTAAGACCACATATCACCAGCACATAGTGACCAAAAAACTCTGCCACACCATGACAACATATCACCATCACATAGTGACTGAATACCGCCACACCATTACCACATATCAACAGCACATAGTGGCTGAATAATACCACAACACCATGACCAGTTGTTTTCTTTCTCTTCTTCTTCTCTATCTGTCCCAGATATGTACAACCTTACTCACTCTCTACCCAGACGTGTTTCCCTCTGTATTACCAGAGTTCCTCAGTGGGTGCCAAGATATCCATGAGGCCAGCGGCTAGTGTGCCCTTCCAGAGAAAGTGATCTCCTAATACCGACCCCAGAGGGAAACGCGTCTGGGTAGAGAGTGAGTAAGGTTGTAACATACTGCTGTCTTCTGAGGCATATACTACAGTAAGTATGTTTAGCCTTTTTTCAAGGTTTGACTTCAGACAAATGAGAGGACTTTGATGCTGTTGTCGATGTGGAGTTTCCTTGATTTTTTGTTGATATCGTGGCACTGAGGGATTAATAGTTGAGAATTATATACCCTTGGGACCGTTCTTTTCAGGACGTTTATCCCGCTTTGGGCACTACAGAGGGCTTATAGTCAGCTTAGGGTGAGATATATGTTTCTCCTATGTTATCCCGATATGTGTTTTTCTTCCAATTGATTATTAGATTGTGGTTTTTGCATTTTCCTTTTTTTTCCCCTTTTCTGTTTTTGTTTTTGATACATTATTTTTAGTGGTACATAATAAAGGTTAGGTTTTAATTGGGATATTTTCCTTTGAGTAGTTATATAGGCCCCCTCAATAAGAAGAAATATAGATCCTTATTATGTAGTTATATAGGCCCCTGTAGGTAGTTATATGCGCCTGTAGGTAGATATTTGCCCCCTGATAACCAGGTAGTTCCCCCTGGTAGCCAGGTATTTTCCCCCTTTAGCCAGGTAGTTATATGCCCAGTGTAGTCAGGTAGTTATTTGCACTCTGTAGTCAGGTAGTTGCCCAGTGTAGCCAGGTAGTTTCCCCTTGTAGCCAGGTATTTATTCACTCCCTGTAACCAGGTGGTTATTTGCCCCCTGTAGCCAGTAGTTGCCCCCTGTAAAGTTTAAATTAAAATAATAAAAAAGGTACTTACTTCTCTATATTCCCTCTCTGTGCAGCTGGCCCCAGTGTAAGCCACAGTTCCGGGAGCTGGTGTACAGTGCAAGCGGCGTGACATCGCTTACACTGGCACACTGCACCTGGGGATCTCTTGGGACAGAAGTAGAGACCCAGAGTCGCAGGGGGTGTGAGGAAAGCCTTGTATCACTCCCACTGCAATGCTGACATGTATATACAGCATTCACTGAGAGTCAGAGAGTAATCGCTGGGCGGGTGAGTCGGGTGGCTGTGGCGCCCCCCATAGCCAGTGGCACCCACCCTTAGAAACGGCTCTGCTCATTACCACAACACATCAGACTCTTCTCCACATTTAAAGGGTTTGAAAGTGACCTGAAAACCCATCTTCAGATTAGACTACAACCTACAATACCCCTGCTGCCACTACAGTACACTGCCATGCAAACAAATCCATCTCTATCCTTCTGCAACAAACCCCGCCTTCTCCATTGTTGTTTGTAATCTTTGCAGTCAGAGTCCTATCTCCTTCTGTATCAGTTTGTTATTGTGTGCTTACATTGTTTTATGTTCTGGTTTCAAATTATTTAAACTATTTTAATGATAATAACATTTGAAAAGTAATGGGGACATGCATTCATGGTGAGTACATCAGCTTTGCACATACATTTTTTAAAAAAATCACTTATTTTAAAATCTTACATTCAATTCTCCACTGTGAATAACAACTAAATAAAGCTTTGCAAATCTACAAAACTATACAATTCTAAAACAAAGAAACAATGATGTACAAAAGAAAACAGAAACAATTAAAACACAAATATCATATAAAGTAAAGTGTATGTCCAATGAAATGCCATGCACAAATACTGCTGATATAGATGTAAAGAATATACAGTATATTCCATTTTAATTTGTTTACATGTTGAACTTGTATAGATAGTCACTTTTCTTCAATGGTTATAACTTTTCCATGAATTAATATTGTAAAGCTGTGATGAAAGAATAGCAAGAAATTCTGAAAGGTCTATAAGGATTGGGGTTGTTATAATGCAACAAAAAATAAATAAACAAACAGCCAAAGGGTGGGTATGTAAAGGGGTCTTCTCATCACAGGCTTTCACAGACATGAGCTGTTTCGCTGTCTCTTACAGCTTGAAATCCAGGGGTGGGTTTCTCCTCCTAGTAGGCGGGTCTCTACTCCTAGGTTATGGTCTCTCCTCCCAGTACGCAGATCTTCCCTCACTGAAGACTGGTAGCATCATCATTCTGTGTGAGCAGTGGGAGAAAGATGATGTCACAGCTCTGCGGACCTCCTGCAGTTGTCAGTTCTCATGCCTGGAGAGCTGTCACCGCCCTCCACAAGCTCCTTATAACCAGAACACCTGTATTGCTGTAATCAGTTATACAAACAGCCTTAACTGATTAAACAAATTTGAGAAATGCGCTGTATAAGGCTGTGTAATATGGGTGGGGGAGAGTGAATTTAGCAGCTAGAGACTCAGTAATTGCCCAGTTCCTACACATAGAGCTATCACTGGGAGAGGAGCTCAGACAGCCTTAATTACACAGCTCAGAGAGAGTGAAAGACATTAAGAACATAGAAATCAGCCAGCACAGAAAGCAAGTTTCAGTTTCGTTTCACACAGCCCAGAGAGAAGACAGTACAGGACAGCCAATCACAGCACAGTGGGTGTTCCCACACAGAGGGCATCTCCTGACCAGGGCTAAATGAAATATCTGGTAATCAATCACAGTAAAGGGGACGTGGCCCAACATAGGCTTCAGATTTAGCTCTTGACACTCACAGCAAATATCTGCCATACTAAATGATTTAGGCAAAACAAACCAATTTCAAAAGTGTTTATTTTTACTGTTCCCATCATTACAGATATGATCTTTGTAGCAAGAAAACAACTTTAAGTTTAATTGGAATGAGATAGAGGCAGACATGATAACATCAATGGAATAGAGTATCTAGCTTTTTCCTAACTCATTGCCCAATTTCAACTATGTGAGATGATGCTGAAGCACATTGGATAACCTGTATGAAACTGGTCTCATCAAGGCCATTTTTTTCATATTTTTACCAGTTAAAAATGCACCTGAATATATGAAAGTGGTGAATGTGTGGTCATAAATGGTGCCTAAGGTTTGAGGTACTTGACATCTATGTTTGGCGTGGCACGAAACTTTGGCACATTAGTAATGTGCCAAGCATTTATATTTGCCATACAGTAATAGCTGGCACACCACAGATATTGCTGAGACTTGTGGTGCAACATGCAAGGTCACTACCATAGTTTCTATTCACTGACATGCTATTCCAATACTTTTTATTTTATTTTAAACCAAAAAAATTGAAGTACTATCTCAATAAAACATACAAATGTCGCCCATTGTGTTTAAAGGGGTAGTGCGGAATTAGAAAAAAAAGATTATATAGGTTTCTTTTATTTTGATTTTTTGTTATGGTTTATGTAAGATATTAATAAAGAATTTAGTATTTTTTATTGAGATAGTACTCCAATTTTTTGTGGTTAAATAAGATCGTGGGAGTATATCAGATAGTTGACAGTTCTTGGAGATATTTGTGCAGAATTTATTTAAGACCCCGAATAAAAGAAAACAATGCGGAACAACTCCACATAAAAGCTGGTTATTTCAAATTCAGAGGACCACGAGTCATTCACGCCAAACAATTCTATTTGGAGATGTGGTGCTCAGCTCCAACCAAAGTAAGAAAGTCCGTGCATATTATTCACAAATGTAGACGTAACGGAGCGGCACTCACCAATCTTCTCCTTTTCAATACTTTATTGTAGATAAAATTACAACATCCAGTTGGGAGACAAATACTTTACCGATGATCGTTTCGCGTGTTCACTCTCATTCTTTCTTTTTTTATTATTACATCTATAAATGTATCCAGATCCCTTTTGAACTCTGTTATTGAATTCACCATGACAAGTTCTTCTGGCAGAGATTTCCACAGTCTCACTGCTCTTACAGTAAAGAATCCCTTTCTATTTTTATGTAGAAACTTTCCTTCATCAAGACGTAGAGGATGTCTCCTTGTTCTTGATACAGTCCTGAGTATAAATAGATCTTGAGAGAGATCTCTATATTGACCTTTAATATTTTAAACATATTTATTTTGTCCCCCCGAAGCCGTCTTTTCTCTAAACTAAACAACCCTAATCTTGCTAATCTTTCTGGGTATTGCAGTCCACCCAGCCTTTTATTATTTGTTGTCCGCCTTTGTACCTGTTCAAGCTCTACAATGTCTTTCCTGTGAATTGGTGCCCAAAACTGTACACAATATTCCATGTGTGGTCTGACCAGTGACTTGTATAATAGAAGAATAATGTTCTCATCCTGTTTGCCTTGGCAGCTGCTGCCTGACCCTGGCTGCTACAATTAAATTTACTGTACACCAGGATTCCCAAGTCTTTCTCTATGTCACTTTTTTCCAGTTTTTTTCCATTTAACATGTAATCATTAAATGGATTTTTCCTCCCCATGTGCATAACCTTGCATTTATCTGTGTTAAACCTCATCTGCCGTTTCTCTGCCCAGGCCTCCAACTTATCCAGATCAATTTGTAATAACACATTATCCTCTATTGTGTTGATTACTTCATGGAGCTTAGTATCATCTGCAAAGATCGATATTCTACTGTGCAATACCTGTGTAAGATCATTAATGAAAATAATAAAGAGGATAGGGCCCAATACTGA
Organism: Phyllomedusa bahiana; assembly: GCA_025379985.1. Lineage (NCBI taxonomy): Eukaryota > Metazoa > Chordata > Amphibia > Anura > Hylidae > Phyllomedusa > Phyllomedusa bahiana. Next base: position 23,296 of record JAODAL010031318.1, read on the forward strand.
GTGGTACCCCACTAGTAACATAGATCCAGTCTGAGTATGCACCATTAATCACCACCTTTTGTTTTCTATCTCTGAGCCAGTTGCTTACCCACTTGCAAGCATTTTCCCACAGTCCAAGCATTCTCATTTTACTTAACAACCTTTTATGTGGCACAGTATCAAATGCATCAGAGAAATCTATATATATTACATCCAATGCTTCACCCTGATCCAGTCTAGAACTAACTTCCTCATAGAAGCTGATGATATTATTTTGACAGGACCGATCCTTAATAAACCCGTGCTGGAACAGCGTTATATATTTATTTTCAGTGAGATAGTCCAGGATAGTATCTCTTAGAAAACCTTCAAACATTTTACCTACAACAGAGTTTAAACTTACCGGCCTATAGTTTCCAGGATCACTTTTTGTCCCCCTTTTTGAATATTGGCACCACATTTGCTATGCAACAATCCTTTGGGACATACCCCGTTATTAGACAGTCCATAAATATTAAGAATAAGGGCCTATCTATGACATTACTTAACTCCCTTAGGACACAGGAGTATATACTATAAGGTCATTAAAGAATGAGTGAGCTCATACACAGTTGGGTCGCATTTTTGTAAACAGAATAACTGCCCTGTGCTAAACAGCAGCTAAACTGGCTGGGAGTTATTCAATAAGGTCCTGGAAGTTTGTCACAAGTATCTAAAGCCATGCTGACTACATCCCACAGCTACTAAAGAGGGTGTGGAGAGGGTCCATAGAGAGAAGATGACACATTGATCCACTGTATCATACCAATCCACCATCGCGCATCTTTTTAACCATCGTTCACCTCTCACATCATTGGCATGTGCTCTACAGTTTCTACATCATTTATTTGCAATGGTGCCATTTGCCCACTGACAATACATTGTTACTGCAGCAACAAGCAAACAGTTCAAAGACTGCGCAGTTTCAGAAGCCATACTGCTTCTTCTTTATTCACAGAGGCAACGAGGTATATGTGTACATACAGCCTATTATACATCTTATATACCCACCAAGCCAGCTCATCACAGATGACTTTCTTCATCAGCTATGCACTGCCAATGTCAAAAGTAGGAAGTGGTTATAATAATATGACAAAATGGTGTATATTATATTTTAATGTAACAAAACTGGGGAAATAAATACCGTAAATATACATATTTAAAATATATGCCGTCAACTAAATATAAATTTTGTGGAGATATAACTAATTTATTTAAAATTTAATATTTCGGGTTTAGTATTTAAAATGTAAGCATACACTACTGCTACTCCTGCTACTACTACTACTAACAATATATAATAATAATAATAATAATAATAATAATAATAATAATAATAATAATAATAATAATAATAATAATGTTATCATTATCATGAGTATTATGCTTATTAAGTGGCAGCAGTAGTATTAATATTATTAGCACAGTAATAATAGTAGTAGTACTGTTGCTATTGTTACTTTTATCCCAAATTTTTAGAATTATAGGAACTTCTAGGGTTAAAATCTTGATGAATCTTTTAGAAGCCTAGAATTAAGAATTCCAGGAAAGGTAAAAAGGTGTTAGATCAGTAAATATTAATGAGACCAAAGATGGATGTTTACCAATAAAAGAAACTGTTACGAAAGGGGGAAAAAGAAGAAGCTCATGTAACTTTTATAAAGAGTTTATGAATTTTGTTTGCTTTCTCAGCAAGAATCTATTTTCTAAAAGGTGAATATTTCACTATTAACTGACAAAACTGGTTTGCTTTGTGGGAGAACACGAAACTTTAATTTATTCTGGTAATTGCAGTTCACAGCAGCAGCTCTAAAGCTGATTTTTTTTTTTTTAAACTTGACTTTATGTGTTTTATGGCATAGTATGAACTGTTACTGGTTTGTTAGTTCTTTGTGTCTAGTGTGACATTTTCTCTTCATAAAAAGATATATTTACTATGAATGGTACATGTCAAGTGGGGACTACTACTGATTTTGCACTGGGGTCCAAGAGCTTCAAGTCATGCTTTATTTTATTTTTGAGCAATAGAATATGGATGCTACCTTAATGTTATAGAATATATTTATTCAAGTAAAGAAAGGGCATCTACAGCTTATTCCGCTTCTCTCTCGTCTGAGGGAAAAAAGGATTCAATCTCCAGAGGAGAAAAGACTTATTTAACATGAGAACTATTAATCTGTGTAATAGCCACTCAAGGAGCTGATCACAGCAGGAACAGTTGAGGACTTCAAGAAAGGCTTAGCTAGCTACTTACAACTAAATAATATTATTACTTTTGTAAATGTATAAAATTCTAGTATGATGGCAACTTTGAGATCAGGAATGCAGTGGTCCTTTACGTCATGAGAAAATTATTCCAGCACCCGTGCTCCGGTAAGAGCCATGCAAGGAGCTCGAAACGCGTACATTTCATAGCTGTTCTGTTATTTTATATAATGTTTTAACTTTTTCTTCAATAAAAGTGCATTTTATACGTTAATCAAGCAACTGGAGCACGAGAGCTGGAATAATTTTTCTCATTACCTTGCATCCGCGGGACTTCTACAGCCGGAGGTTCTTTCCGATGTGCACCGTGTGTTGATGGAGCTGCAGCGGACCCCGAGCTAGCCCTAGATTCCTGGTGAGCGTTCATCAATTTTCTTTTGCTATTTACGGATTTCTTTACGTCATATTGGTTCTTGCCTTATGGATTCCAAAGTCTTCATCAGTAGGGGAAACTAAGCTTAGTCCCCTCCCTTCATCCACATCTTTTCACACCTCTGATTAAACTTGATGGGTATGTGTCTTTTTTCAACTGTACTAACTACATACTAACTATATTCAGACAGAAGCAGTGGGTAAAGATGATTTAAAGCTGAATTTTCTTGCTGTACATTTTTTTTTTTTTGCCTTATTGGGTCCTTTTCAGTTTTCTGATAACGTCAAACAGTAAAATATTACTTTAGAAGTAGGCAAAGGTGTTAAAGCCACAATTAGTTTGGAACAAGCTAAACTGAGATGTAAAGATTAAAGAATCTTCCCATTCTTCAACCTATAAACCAAAAAGTAGCAATGGACTTTACCATTCTAGATTCCCAATCTGTGGTTCCCAGAGCAGCAATTAGTTGGTAGTAGGTGCACTGAGGGCAGTTGATGTGTAGTCAGGAGTTGAACTAGAAGATCTGTGAAAAAACTGCAATTGCACGATTTTTGGGGATCACATTTTTATAAATATATTCACTGTTCAGTATACATGACATGCAATCCATATTCTTCAGACTGGTAGAATTTCAATGACACCAAATATGTAGAGTTTCCATTCTGTTTTACTACTTTAAAAAAATATGTGCGGCAGCGCCATTGTTTTCAACTTGTTTCATTTTTCAATCTATGGACCTGAGTGGGGGCTCGTTTTCTTCTGGACTTAAGATCAGCTTTTTTTGGTATCATATTGGTGTTGGGAATTTTTTTTTTTTTTTTTATGATGTCTAACCGGGATAAATGAAGTGATATTTTAGTAGATCAGACTTTCACGGACGTGGTGATATCAGTTATGTGTAACTTATTTTTAATTTGTAAAATGAGTATTATGAACATTTGATTTTTTTATATTTAAGTCTTTATTGGGTTGTGATTTCTTGTACACTATTCTGCAATATAAGTATATTGCAGAGGGGTGTACAAATATGGCATCTTTGTAACATCCTGCCTATGGCAGGGTATGATAGTAGTAGAAACATGGCAGCCAAAAAGGTTTTCATCTGCCAAAAAGAAAATGCTTATCACTCTGCAATCTCAGCAAAGAGGGCCAATAGGGTAAAGCACTCTTCCTTATTATTTGAAATGGCACAGTAGCAATCACTGTAGAATCTAAAAGGTTAAGAAGCTGGGGTCAGAGACGGCTAGCAGCAGGTCTTAACTGTAATATTCATCTGCCATGTTTGGAGCCTGTCCCATACTTCCTTATCGGCCTTATGATGTACAGGTATGTCAAATGCCGGTAAGAGGTTAATGAGCTATTATGATATATTATGGTTATTATTATTGTTTTTAGCCACAAATTCATGATTTTTACTAAAGACAGCTCCAATATAACTTTCTATAGCTCATAGCTTGCTGGTTTTCACTTAAGCCCCCTACCTCATCCCTTCTTCAAACAAACCGTTAGTAATGCAGCCTTCACACATAGAATTCTCACATAAAATTGCTCTTGCCATCACCTCTCGGAGTGTGTTGATCAAGATTTTGTCATTGAGAATGACTTGAATGTTTAACTTTCACTTACCTGTTCATACTTTGTCCCTGCTTTCATCTATTCATTTCTTCCAGCTGCTTCCTCATCTATTATACCCAAGGATATAAAGTATCCTAGTGTATGAGTTACATTTTTTTATCCATGGACAGTATTTTTTATTGATTTCCTTATTTTGCAAAAAATCCTGCTGCAGAATTGCAATGATATTGTTCACATCACTTCTTTGAATGTCTAAGATTTATATAGTTCATTACCTAAAATATTGTTTCCCTAGGTAGATGAGGCATTGATATTGTGTAGGTATTGATATTCTCAGTTGATGGATTGCATATTTGTAGACAGTAAAATTGCATCCAATGATGAAGAGCAATGCAATGCTATTCCTCCTTAATAAAGTACAGTACCAACCTCAAGATGACCTCTACACATATCTGGTCTATCTCACACAGGTTTAGTTTCATTAGATATAAACACCAAAAAAGTCACATGGAATCCAAACTGCACCTCCATAAAAATATTTAACGTTATTAGATCACAAAACTATATGAATATGGACAAATATGATTAAAACACTTCAAAAAAATATAATACAGTCTCAACCCTATGATAAATGATCAAAAGACTCACCTCACATGGGAGAGAAAGACCATGTGCCTTGTCATGTAAAGGAAGATATATACATAAAAAAGGTAAACCAGGTAAATCCATATGGAAGTATAGGATCAAGCCCAACAATTTCAAAATTACATGTACATATAAGGCAGGATCAAGTATCAACTGGAAAATAGCAATATCAGTTGTATAAATTCAAAGTTAGCGTTGTCTTCACCATATTAATGTTCACATATGGGTTGGAGGGTTCCCATTCCCTTCCAGCTTCATCAACTGGTTAACTGGTTTTCCTTTTGTGATCTATATACAGTGTTGTATTGGGTTGCCTATGGCACACCAATGTAGTTTATTATTGGGTCCACTAGTGTAGCTGATTCTTGGGGCCCATTCTACAACTACTGTAAGTGACTGCTGTTTTTAAAAGGAAGCAGACATGTTGTTCTAATCCTGGAAAACCCCTTTAAGATGTACTTGGCAACTATCTCACGTGTATATGAGTGTATTAATGTTCCCCTGACAGATAATGTTAAGAGAAAAAAAGATTATGCATATTGAATTTCAACATCCATTCCCTTTGTCCTCAAGGGAGATAATCCACAAACAGAGATATTAGGTAGCAGCATCCTCTCGGTAATAAACAAAAGTCTGCTCAGCTCATGTGTATTGGGAGGATTGGAGGAATAACTGTCTAATGTCTACTGAACAAAGCCAAGAAAGTCTGATAAATGCAATGTCCAGAATGAAAGTTAATTGACCCTCCACCCTTCCTAATGCCACAGCTGCTGGAGAGATGGCTTCATAGGCATAGCTTTCTTTATTATAAGAATTTGGAATACAGGTAAACATGCTTCTGAACAAACATGTAGTTCCCAGAGGTGGGGCTCATATTTATTAGTCATTTTTGGCATAGCCTGTATATATGCCATATATGTCTGAGATGGAAATGTCCCTTTAGATAGATTCCATGTTGTTGAATCCAACAGAAACTTTATCATAAGTTGTTTTTTCGCTAAACTAAATAGTACTTTTTCAAAGCTGAGAAAGTTCAGACAGATTTATCAAGGGAAAAACACACATTGCCTGCAATTAAAAGGAATGTAATTGAAATCTACTGTAGCTGTTGCGTTGAGTGATTATGCTCAAACAGTCATTGCACTGAACAATTATACTTGATCCACAAGATTGCATATTCATCTATTCATTCATCTATTCACAAGTTTTGATGAAAAACATTGTCTGAAATTATACTTGCTCGTAACTGTCAGAAGTCTATTTTTACCAAGTTCATTTCATGTATATATATTTAAAAGCATGCATACATTTTTGTTTGCCTTCGTGTAATCAAGGTTTGTTTTTCCATCTCTACTCATGTATCAGTCATAATGAATTTGCAATGTAGATGCAGCATTTCATTTGGTTTTACTAATTTGTTTTACTAATTTGTCAGATTTTAATTGTTAGAAGAAAATTTGGTGAAAATTAAGCCCATCTATGACCAAACACTTTTCTTTAATATGAGCAAATATCCTATCTTGTTTCCCCACACAAAACCACATGTATACCAACAATATTAGCTGGAATAGAAATCAAAAATGGAATTTTGTGGGCAGCATGGTGACAAACTGATACCATAGGTTAATTGGCTTTCTACGAAATTGTCCTATGTGTGAGATGGGGAAATTAGATTGAGCTCTACAAGGAGCAAGAAAAAGTGATGACAATCTCTCTAAAGGCTTCCAGAATATGTTGGCACTAAATCATGAGCAGGAAAAATATATGTCCCCAATTTCCTCATTTTATTGTAGAAATAGAATGGACAGATCCATTTTACACTATATACAGTAGATATACAGATATAATAAGAGAAGCAACTATGTCAGCAAGGCTGAAAGGTGTCAAGATCGACTGAGCTTGTGGAGACCTAAGAAGATCTAGGTAAACATGCTTTATCCTCATTAAGGTATGTATTAGACAGTGGACCCACTCTGACTCTGTCATAGAAGGCTAGCTCAGATTACATGATACAATAGAGACTTGTAGAATCTAGTAGAATAACTAAAATTAACCTTTAATAGATACTTTAAAATGTTATATTTCAAAACCACTCCATATGCAAACCAACAGAAGCAGTAGAACAATCTTACCATTTTTTTTTTTTTTTTTTACTTTTGGTTTTAATCTTACCATTGATGTCATGAGGGTAGGTTGATTCCACTCCTGCAGAATAAGGAGAATCCAAAAAGCTAACAAGTCCCTATCATGACTATTACACCCTAAGTCCTAACATATGGGGTGACCACCATGAAAAGGGTGACCCTGACAGAAACCATACCCTGTTCATTTATCCCTATATTCTAGAAAGTGTCCCAACATGTTTCCATGTACCTAAACATTGATAGATTTCATCAGGAGACTTTAAGTATAGAAAAAATGCAGTATGCCACAAAGAGTTAAAGAAAATATCAATAAGGGGAATGATGTTGCCAATGCTCAGTGCAGTGGCACAGGGTACTTGCAGAATGGCAACACAGAATATTATTGCATGGGAGCAAAAATATTAATAGGGTGGACAAATGAAAGGGGCAAAAGAGGCACAACATATGGTCACCCTTCCCCCTGCTGACAAACTATGTATCTGGCAGACTGAACAGACAATTTCAAAGGAGTTAACTGCATGCCAGGGTGATGATCTGTCTGGAGACACTTGCAGACACTTACATCATCCCCACATCAACTATTAAAGGTTCATTTTTTAGTTTTTCTTTTCTCTAATTGGATTTGGGAGATTTTGATAGGGAGATTCTAATATGGGTAGAACAGTTTTTATGTACTCATTGTAGAGCAAGTATCCATAAAAAATCTGCCTTAATACATACTGTAGTAAGTAATATATAGGAGAATAATGAAATATTAGGAGCTGAGAGTGTTGGTCTCATTTAGACACTTTGTAGGGATTTTTAACTCATGGTGGTTTAATGGAATTTTTTTCTCAGACTGCCAAAACAATTGTTGGTGTAGTTTCAGTACATTAGCTATTGAGCAGTTTGGTTATACAATTTTTAAAACATTTTTAAGATTCCTAAGAGTGAATTCTTAATTTTGCACATACCTCTGGAACCAACACAGGTTTAGGGGTTTAGTAATGAGTCAGTGATTGACAGAGGCAGAGGCAGCGGCACCAGCAAAGGGAGTGGACACCATATTCTATTCAGAGCTCTTGTGGGCAGCTCCACACCACTCTGTTTAGCAACTCACAGGTGGTGGCACAGCTCAAATAGCCCTTCCCAGGCATTCTAGTCACCCTTCAAGGTAGGAAGCTGGGTGTTAAGGAGATAGAAGAGGCTGGCTAATATACAACCTTAAAGGATATCTTGTCCTTTATCTGAACACAAGAGGCACCACAGCCCTTTGCTGATAATGCTGATGTGGCCCCTGTAGAAATTGACTTTTACACCATCGGAATAGTTTAATGTAGTGTTTGTAGAGAACACAAAAGCAGAGGTATATTTCATGGTAGATATGTGTTCATTGATAAAAGCAAAAAGACTGATAAGGTTGTATATTCTTTCCATTGTGCCCTGTGTTGGATTATGGTTCCTGGGGCACACCAATTAAGTTGATTCTTGTAGCCCACCAGTGAAGTTCATTTTGGTTTTTCCCTCCTAACCGTTGTTCTGGGGGGCACATACTTTCACATGATTTTGTTCCCCCCCCCTTTTTTTTGCTTTTCTTCCTGAAAAGTATCCCCAGACCTGCCTTTCCCATGGGTACCATACAATGTTTTTACCCATACCCCCTTTAGCCAGTTCAAAATTCTTTGGGTTTAAAAATTTTGTCAGTAGACAAAAACCAAAATCCTTCTTCATTTTTCAAATTTAAAAAATTTCTACCTAGCAAAAAAAGAGACATTTTTCTTGCTTCACATGGTTTAGTTGCAGAAACTTGATACTTTCTGAAGCCAGTCAGCTATTTACATATAGTATAAATAATTAGAGCTCAATGTATTCAGTTTCTGTGCTCTCATAAACTTCTCCCAGGACTTAGGTGAAATTATGAAATCTTCTGTAACTCTATGCCAACACAGTGCTGCAGAAATAGTTTTTGGTTTAATGCTACATATACTAGTTCTCAAATAATTTAGACAGAGATCTGAATCTAAATTGCAAATATTTTGCAATATACATTGCTAATAAATTACTCTAAAATCTGATTCATACACTATACACAAAAATCCTATATTTATTTATATATTATACTATATATATTATAATATATATATTATATTATATAAATATATGTATTATTTATAAAATATTTTATATATATAATCTATATTTGTTTTATACATATTATATATGTATATATTATTTATATGTTTATTTTATTTTGTATATAATTATTTTGTATATATATATGTATTTGTATTGTAATTATTTTAATATTATTTATTATGTAATTATATGTTATATATTATATTATATTTGTATTTATGTTTTATTATTATATTTTTATAAATATATATTATTTTATATTTATATTATATATATTATATATATATATATATTATATATTTTATATAATTAAAAACAGACCAAGGGAGCAATCGAGTCTGCCCTGGAAGTGTTATTACTTCTTTTACTTCTTACCATTATAATAGTCTTTAAAGTAAGTTAATTATGATATTTATAGAAAAATCTAGATTTATTCATAAACCTATTTTTTTCTGCAAATAGATACTTTTAAAGGTAAGTAAATATTGTCATATTAATGCATTGTGAAGACTATTTGTGCCCATTGATCCCTGACACTTTTTTGCCTACTTCAATAATTTGATACAGTTAGCAATAATCATCAGCTTCCAACTAGGATAAGAATTTGTTAGTTGAGTTAAAAGTGCTTATTTACTACAGAAAATTGGAAAAGCAATCATATTTGGCACAAGGGAGACAGAATTCAAAAAGCAATTTGCAAACAAAAAAGTGCTAGTGCATAGCTTTCAACTTATCAAATATAGTGCTGCAGCAGTGAAAACTCAAGGCCAGCTCTCCATCAGAAATCCGACAGCAACTGCTTTAAAGAAGTGGTCTGGCTGCAAATCTGTATGATAGAGGTTCTGTTTTGTTTATAACTGGTAGGACTAGAAAAACAAGGCTGCTTTCCTCCCAAAGCAGTACTGGGTTGTGTTTGATTTTGCATCTCAGCTCTGTTGAACAGAATGTGGCTGGTCTGCAATACCACACACAACCTATGATAAAGAGTGGCCCTTTTTTGAAAGAAAGCAGCCATGTTTTTCATATCCTATACAAACTTTTTAAAAGTAGACTTGTTACACTGAACATGTCCTATCTGCTACCTGTTGTGTAACAGAAAAAGATAAGGAGAATGTTATATGATTTTTGTGCAAAAGATTCAGTATAACTGTATTTGGCTAAATTATGGTGGGCATGTAAGAAGGGTGAAAATAGGAAGGGTAACAAATAGTATTGTTTCAAATTTGTCCCTGCTTAACCTTGTGAAACAATTCTGGTTCTGGATGTCCCAAATCCTAATTGTATCCATAACCCTAAAACAAAGTTGGGGTTAGATTTCGGTTAGAGGGTTTTTACTAGTTCTTAAGGATTACCAGACTGCTTTGTGGTGCTGCTGGTCTAGTGCTTGGTCCTACATCACTTCTAGTCCAATGTCATATCCCATCTGATATAATTTTCCAGTTTCCCTAATGTAATATCAGACAAGAAGTGTCGGCAGGACAAGAGCAGCTTCAGATTCCAAACCAGTTGCTCATTGGTTAGGGAGGTTAGCATAGAAAGTTCTGCAGAGTGTAGTGGTTAGTGGATGTCAGGTCCATGTGGTCTGTGTGGGCAAGTCTCTTTGCCCCACCTAGAACAAGATTTCTGCCAGAGTGGATGTATTAGGATGAGTATGGGCCTGAGCATGTAACCTGTGTGATGAGCAGCTGCAGTGTCAGTGTAACCCTAAGCATGTAACCTGTTTTACAAACAGTTGCACTGTCAGTGTAGTCCTGAGCATGTAACCTGTATGATAAGCAGATGCAGTGTCAGTATCATGTCACATGTGTGATGAACAGCTGCTGTGTGGGTATGGGCCAGAGCATGCAACCTGTGTGATAAGCTGTTGCAGTGTTAGTGTGAGCCTGACCTGTGTGACGAGCAGCTGCAGTGTGAGTATGGGCCTGAGTATGTATGAAACTTGTGTGATGAGTTAGGTTGATTCTTGTAATCTACCAGTGAAGTTCATTCTTGCTTCCCATCCTAGAGCTATTGTTCTTGACGGCACATACTGACATGAGTTTTGCTTCCCGCCTCTTTCATTGCTTTTCTTCCTGACCTGCCTTCCCCATGGATACAATACATGGATACAATACAATGTTTTTCCCTGCTTCCTTGTGAGTCAGTTCAAGCCTCCTTGTGCCACAATTATGTCAGTAGACAAACCAAGTCCTTCTTTGTCAGTATGGGCCAGAGCATGTAACCTATGTGATAAGCAGCTGCAGTGTCAGTATGGGCCTGAGTATGTAACCTGTGTGATGAGCAGCTGCAGTGTCAGTATGGGCCTGAGTATGTAACCTGTGTGTTGAGCAGCTGCTGTGTTGGTGTGGGCCTGACCTGTATGATGAGCAGCTGCTGTGTTGGCGTGGGCCTGACCTGTGTGATGAGCAGCTGCTGTGTTGGTGTGGGCCTGACCTGTGTGACGAGCAGCTGCAGTATGAGTATGGGCCTGAGAATGTAACCTGTGGGACGAGCAGCTGCAGTGTTAGTATGAGCCAGAGCATGTAGCCTGTGGGATAAGCAGCTGCAGTGTTGGTGTGGGCCTGAGTATGTAACCTGTTTGATGAGCAGCTGCTGTGTTAGTAAAGATCCCTATCAATGTTATAGATCAAATGGATTTATTTTGCAATAATAAAGCAACAATCAAGATATTTGTTATTGTCCCAGATAATTTTGTTCCATCCTAAGTATTCTAAATTAATTTACTGTTGTTCAGTTTGGGTTCATGTTGACTTATGACACACATGTATTTTACAGAATGTTCGGTATGAAGACCAGAGTAAGGACACAAAAACCCCTTACTTTTGCTTTTTTTATAGACAAACAAGAAGGATAAAACTGCAAAATACAGATAGACTAACAAAAAAGCAAATCAAATTCTCAAATTTAAGTCAATGTTTTTAGAAGAGATCATGAAAAGAATGTTGATCCTTGGAGATGCCACTTTCCACTAGAAAGTGTTATGTTTCACCCCCCGTTTTGGGCTCATTTCAGACAACTTTCATTTTTTTCATGTTATCTAGGCCTCAGTCATGAAAGGGATACAATTTTCCTATGGGATGTAGTACACAGCCATGTCCAGCTAGATCCTCTGTGCTTTTATAAACTTTAGTTAAAGTTTAACTCCAGATTATACTAAGGTTTAGAACTTCTGGATTTCCTGTGAAATTCATATCTACAAACACAGATGATGTACAGCTGAACAGGCTGTTTAACTCTTTTGAAGCTGGCATATTTCTCCCTTTTTATGAAGCCCTGAAAATGGATATATTTACATAGGTTTATCTTCAGTCCTGGGTATAACTATTATCATTATGTAACAGATTAAATTCATTTAAGTTGGCTTGCTAGGAAATTTTATGGCATGGCCATGCGTCGGCCGTACGCCGGCCATGGCCGTTGCAACAAAAAGCACGGTTTCGGCCGTAGTTTCTTTCTATTTGTTTTCACCAGTGTGAACACATACTCTCTCTGTTGATTAATTCCTGGTTAATACCCGTAGTCAGTGCCCCAGGACTCAGCTATTAACTTTTTTCCCTTCAAGTTTTTTAGATTGAAAAGCCGTATTCAAACCTGGATTTTTTGTTGCTTCCACACACCTCTTTTCTTGTTCTTAGCTGTTTAAAAAAGGGTTTCCTGGCCATTTCTCCTTCCCTCTAACGGTTACCATTTGTGCCTGTAAGCTAGCCTTTTACTCTTTCTTTCTTTACCTTTTACCTGCCTTTGGGGCTAACTTACTAATTTTTCCCTGCTTAAGGTTTTTCTGTATGCTTCTCCTGACTGTTGCTGACCTGGCTAGTTTGACCTACCATTATTGTGTTTATCTTCAGTTGGAGCTGACCTGTTAAGGAGTCGGGCACCCCCAAAAGGCAGGGGCAGTGGGTTGGGAATAGCGTCAGTGCTTCACTCAGTCGGTATCTACTTGTGTGCCCCTGACCGGTTCCTTGCATTATTATTATTAGTTTTTATTTTAGAGCACCATTAATTTCAGGGCACTGTATCAAAGAGGTTTAGATAATAATAAGGCCAGAACAAATATGATATTAGTGCTAAATAATCATCAAACTGCTGCAACAAATGCCTGACATCCGGGTCAAATTTGATTTCCACCGAAATCAAAAATGCAAACACACATCAGTCACAATAATTACTGTTGCATATGAACATTGCAATAAATACGTAAGATGTGAACATAGTCCAAGAAACACAAATTTGCTACATTTGTCAGGAAAATTGTATGCACACATGATTAGAAAATGTTCTTGGCAAGACATAGGTTCATCATGATTCACTATGGGTAGATTGAAGATGTGGAAGAAAGGAGGGGTAATTTAAAAACTTTGTTTCCCATTATTGATCCAGCTATATGGAATCTATAGAGCATAAACCAATCTGCTCTTAAAGATATATTTTCCTACTGTTCCTAAATTGTGACCAGTGTGAATCAATGTTCTAAACAAGAACTCTATACATCTCCATAAGCTTTAAAGAGGTGTTTCCACCATAGACTTAGACCTTGCGATATGTCATGAAAGTCTCACAGGGGGTTGCTCAATAATGAAATCATGAGATAAAAAAAACTAATGGCGTCCTCCAAAATATTAAAAAGTTTGTAAACTTTGTATCTCGGGGATCTTCAGGGCATGATGGTGGTCTAGGCCATTCATAGGGTTTTGTCTTTTTCCCCTTTCCCTTCCTCTTCTATCACCTGTGTGTCTTGTCTAAGTCTGGTTGAGTCTTTTTTTTTTCTTTGAGAAATATTGTTTAATTTTGACTTACATTTCTTCAGATTTCTTTAGTTTTTTGTATTTTTAAGACTAATTGATATTCAATATCTGAATATTTCCTCTGTACTTATTGAAACAAAGTATTGTGTTGGAAAATTTATATTTGTAAAATGAATACAAAATGTTAATGGATCCCCAAAAGTTACATGGCACAATGGAAAGCCAGTCACACTTACGCATGACTCTCCATTCTTTTTGGGGTTTCGCACACCTGAAAATGGCGCTCGTTTGTACTGGAAAATCCCAAAGAACAGAATGAAGAGTGAGACCAACTCTCCATTCTGCTAAGTAACTTTTGGGGGCTAGTTCCAAAGGTGGGACCCACACCTTTAAAGGGGTTGTCTCACAACAAGGATTGTTTTTAGTTAAAGACTTTCAAAAACAAGTCACTTTGCAAAATGTGTTCAATTTAAAAAATGTCCTACCTATTTGAGATATCCCCCCCTTTTAAGGGGGTGATTAGCTCCTAGGCACAATGGTACAGACCTGTTTTGTTTCTCCTTATAGGGGTGCCACATGGTTTCTATAGCTACAGACCCGGCTTCTACTCAGCCTAGTAAAGCATAAAAACGCCTCTGAATTCAAAATAAAACCAAGAAAAAAAATTGGGGTAAAAAAATCTATGTATAGACAACCCCTTTAAGACACGATGGGTGTCCAGGATAGGGGATCAAAGGCTTATGTTATTTTTTAAGCCTTTTACATCGTATGAAGTAAATGGAAATTAAAAAAACAATTTTTTACATCATGGAAATTGCAATAGGAAACTCTTGAGTCATGGGCAAGAAGTTTCTGTAAATTTTTAATCAAACTAATAATGAGAAAAACGATGATTATTATTCAGACAGGGAATGCTTGTTTGCCTATGTAAAACCTGCTGTCTACAATTCCACTCTTCTAGATGTATTAACTCACATTCAGCTTTGCTTGACACACACACCTTGTGTTCAATAAAAAAAATGACACTACATGTTCTGTTGTTTATTCTACCTTCAGGGACATTGAATTGCCATGAAAGGGAAACAAAGAACGCAAATTGATATTTAACACAAGTGCCCAAATTTCCCCTGACTTACGATAAAATTACTGGGGAAAAATATGATTCCAATGTTTCAATTACAAGACATTAAGGAAGCTGATTAGATTTGCAAAGCAAATGACATGAATGTGGCCACCTTGATAACAGATTTTTTACATAAAAGGAATAGCTGTTAAGACACTGACGAGTTACTTTATGAGATGACCCCTAATGTTTGCAGGATACAGACACAGCAGAGCTACATTTCTGCTTTAACTCTTCAGGCATGTATCCTTGTTGCATATTTATAATTTATTCACTTAAGATCATTTAGATTACATTAACCCCTTAAGGACCCGTCGTTTTTTTTGTTGACACGTTAGTTTTTCCCTTCTCGCCTTTCCAGAGCCATAACTTTTTTATTTTTCTACCTACATAGACACATGATGGCTTTTATTTTGCGGGACAAGATGTACTTTCTAATGGTGTTATTCACTGTACTATAGAATATACAGGGAAACCGCAAAAAAATTCCAAGTGGGACAAATTGTGAAAAAAAACGTATTTCCGCCATGTTTGCGGGGGTTTTGCTTTTAAGGCGTTCAATCTTCAGTCAATACAATGAGTTTTCTGTATTCTACAGGTTGATATGCATCCAGCAATACCAAACATGTAGGGTTTCCGTTATGTTTTGGTACCGTAAAAAAATTCCAAACTTTTTCTATTTTTTAAATTTGCGCCGTGGCCCCAGTTTGTGCGACCAATAACTTTTTTGTACTAACACCTATGGACGTCAGTGAGGGTGCATTCTTTGCGGGCTGAAGTGCACTTTTTATCGCTAGCAGTTTGGAATGGATGGGACTTTTTTTATCACTTTTATTCCATTTTTTAAGTGACATAAAATGATCAAAAAACGCAATTTTTGCGTTTGGAATTTTTTTCTTCTACGTTGTTCAGCGAAAGGGGATAAATTATGTTATATTTTTATAGATCGGACATTTTCGAACGCGGCGATACCAAATATGTGTAAATTTTATTATTTTATTGTTTTTATTTGTAAAATGGGGTGATTTGAACTTTTAAATACTTTTTTTTGTACTGTAAAACTTTATTTTTAAATTTTTTTTTACTTTAACATTGAGGGCCCACCTATGGTACTTGACCACTAGGTGGCACAATTGTCAATACAGTCTAATGAAATTTGCATGGGCAATGCATTAGAATGTACCAAATGGCGGTTTCCCCAAACTTCCTGTCTGCGGACGGAAGTGAGGCAAACCAGGACATGGAATTGACAGGAGCCTTCCCAAGGCTCTCCTCTTCGGATCGTTGCAGCTATGCAGCGACGGTGCCGATCACCCTCAAGATCGGTGCGGTGCACCGATCGTCATTCATTCAGACACCGCGGCCATCTTTGCCGCGGTGTTCTGATTGGGTTTTAAACAGCGGGGGCGGGCAACCGCTGCCCATTCCCGCTGTAACGGCCGGGTGTTAGCGGCATTTAGCCGCTAACACCTGGCGGCTGTGCGGGGGGGGGTCGCGGAGCGATCCCCCTGCAAAGCCTCTTAGCGACCTTGGGACGTACTCATACGCCCAAGGTCGTTAAGGGGTTAAATCCTGTAGAACGAACACAAATATATTATGATACAGATAAAGCAAAGTTTATTTGTCAGTAAAATTGTATTGCAGCGAGTTGTCTGGTCTTCGATCCCCGAAAAACCATTAAATTATTGAAAAAATTAATATAATGTTCTGTGACGCAGTATCAACATGAGTTGTTAGTCAAGTAAAAGAAGATTGGTGACATCTCCTGATATTGTCTGTTTTAGTAAATCCTTGTGTTCCCTTAGAAATTAAAATTCTGGAGCATCTCCTCTTATAACTCTATGTTGCGCTGTACCTCTGTTACACCTCCTAGAAATGTATTTCTGAATCTGTCAGATGGGTGGTGAGCAACCAGGCAGTGTGGCAACGCACCGGTGTCAGGAAATGGCGTGGGGGATGTTGTATATGCCTCTCACTATGGAGATGGGAGCAGATGCACCGGCAGTGAGAAAAAAGTCCCACCCTCCCACTCTATTTTATTTAGGTGGGTTTGGAATGGGGTAAGAAGGAATCGTGGTTGGGCTGGTGGTGTGTTTGGTGTGGGAGCTTTTTCTTTATGTCTTAGAGGCCTGGTTGGCGGTTAGAGATCCTTAGAGTTGGTGGGAAATTGGTGGGCGGAGTCATAAACGGTTATGGCCTCCCAATTGGTTGGCCTGGCAATGGTGGGACTCCTAAGGGTGGTGTCCCTCGGAGACAGTTAAATACTTGGCTGCCATCAATGGTGGCTTATGGTGCCCTTGAACTGGGGGTGACAGCTGAGGGTAAGAACAACAAGTTTTGATGGCAAAACATGTTAATGGTTGCCAGATCTTTGTAGCTCCTTGGACCTTAGCCCTACATTTTCTCTGTTGCGGATAGAATGTGTGTTGATCTTTTTGGTAATTTTTACAGCTATGCTTGTCCATTCTTTTTATGTTATACCTCATTAATAAAATGACTGCTGTGGCTGAATGTATCCAATCCTTGTGTTGGTGTCATCCTCATGAGTAAATTGCTTGGGAGTTTTGGGTACTTTTGGGATGCTCTTCTAGCATTAGGTATGCGATGCATAGGGTCAAGAGAATTCCATAGAACAGAATGGAGAGTAGTGCGCAAGCACAACATATTCTCTGTGCTGAACAGTCCCTTTCAGAGGCCTGTTCCTGATATAGGTGTGGTTTTCAGAGGCGAGACGTGTACCCATTACACAATGATGGCATACGTTATTATATTATTGGTATTCCACGGATGTGTGAGATGAGATCATCTCTTTAAGCTTTGCTATATCTGTATAGCATCAGGTTGGTCAAATGACAAATTCAAAACGTCAATATGCTAATTGACTATGCAAATCTCCAGCAGTTGCATAAAAAATGTTGCACACTATTTTCTCTGAGGGAAACTATTATCTGCTTTATTTTCTTACCTGCTATAGAAAAGTGAAAAATGGTTTCCCATTATCTGTCCTGTGGGCCAGTGTCATTATTGAATTTAACACACAACAACACATGATATTACAGCACAGAATGTTATATAAAATGTTTTAGTGTTTTGTTTGTGATCTAAAAACAGATAACACAGAATGTTTTGATACCAAGGTCAAGCTTAACACTGCTACATCTGTACATTGAACTGTCAGACTACAAATATAAGAATGTATGGAAACCAGAAGGCCAAAGGGGCAGGGAAAAATAACTCCGGTTACTCATTCCGGGCCCTCTCCTAAATAAATTCCTGCCATGACCTCACTAAGAATTCCTGAGTGTTATTAATTGCTGCTCTTTGACCATACCATTGGAAGTCAATAGGTTAAATAGTAAAATTAATTCAGCAAACATTAGAGAGAAGCAAAAACCCTTAAGGTGTCCTCCACACAAAACAAGAACATGCACTTGACCAAAGATAAATGAGAGTCATGCTTTCAGATGTCTAGAAAGCTAAGATCTGTGCTCCTGGGATCTGTAACTAAGGAAATGGTCAAAACAATAGTAACTGCTGTTTAATGCTCTCTCACCACAATGATTAGTTTTTTAACATGTATGGAAAATTAGATGAAACATTACCAAATAATTGCTGCTCTGTTTAAATTTTTGTTTTAGGAGATAAAAAAAAGATTTATCTCTGCTAGTGTCACAATTTTTTATTTTACCGACCACCCCCCCCCCCTTCCCTCCAAACCCAATTGCCCCAAACTCCTTTTGTCTGGCCATGGTGAGTTCTCATTGCTGAACTTCTTAAGAAAAAGGAGCTTGAACCTGGGGTTAAAACAAGTTTTAACCAAAAGGCTTTCCCGGGCACTACAGATGAAAAAACCTCCGCACCACGCCCTCCAACAGAAAATGAAATGTGGTCTGAATCGGACCATGACCGGGAAATACAACCCCCAAACAAGAAAAAACATTCATCATAAAAACTATCTTGGGGGCAACTTTTTTGGTCCCCCCACAGAAAAATTTTATGAATTTTTTTAAAGTTTTCCCTCCCCAAAATGAATAAATTTTTATTTTTGCAAATATTAAACAATAGATTTTTTTAATAACCCAAAAAACCCGAAAATATTACAAAAATTCTTCCAAATATATTTATTAACAAGGAAATATTGTAAAATTCCTTTCATTCCCAGTGCAAAAAAAGAACAAATTGAAATTTTTTAAAAATTTAAAATGTAATTTTTATAAAATAAAATTTTAATGTACCTTTTAAAAAAAATTTAAAGCCCCACAATTTATTTTTTGTAAAATTTTAAACGCTTTTCAGTAGATTTCAAAATCAAGTCCCTTAACATTTTTTTTTTTAAAAAAAAGTCTTTTAAATACCCTTTTTAAAACCCTTCAAAAAGGATTAAAAAAAGGAAAATGAATAAAAGGGAAATTTTTTAAATATTTTTTAGGAAAAAAATTTGGAAAAATTCAAAAAATTTTTTATGTTATTTTTTTTAAGGATTAAAAAGGAAAAAAAATTTGTTTGTAAAATTAGGATAATTTTTTGGAGTGGGGGAAAAAAAAATTTGTTTTTTAAAAGTTTGGGGTTTTTGGGTATTGGGGTTTGAAAAATAAAATGAATGGTTTTTTGGTTGAAAAAAAGTGTCTTTGAAAACATTGCCTGTAAAAAAATTTTAAAAATGGAGAAGAATAATTTAAAATGACACATGTGCACACAAAATTTCCCCAACTACCAGTGGGGATATAAAGAAAATAAAGGAGGGGTTTAAGGATAATCTGCATCTCATAACTTCTGAGTTTGGAAACTGGAGCAACACAACTATAGAGGCTGTCCCTGGGAGGGACCCAAAACATTCAGTGTGATTTCATGTGCGGGCTATGGTCGGGACCTAAAACAGGCGACCCTCCACTTTTTGACCCGGGGCAGCATTGCAGTACACTCAGACTCTTTTTTTTGAAAAGACAATCTCGGGATATAAAGCGAGCATGTGCCCTCAACTTATTTGGTCAACCAGAAAAGGGCCGTTTTAAAGGGAACCTTTTTAATTTTAAACCACTGTATGGTCTTTGTCCACCATTTGCATTTCATTTCAGGGTTGGCAATCCTCTTTTGGTCTAGAAAAATTTCAGTAGAATAGATTTTTTTTTCAGATCCTCAGAGAGTTCTTACATCAGGTCCCCATGTTAAATTTCCCATTTGCAATATGAGAGAATTGAGAGCGATAGCCCCAAAAAATTTAAAAACACATGACACTTTTTGAGGGAAAATGGCAAATAGGCAAAATTTGTCCTTTTCACTTAGGGGCGTACTCACTTTTGCTGCCACGGTTTTTAGACTTATGGTTTTTGCGTTGATACATAGAGGGCACCCCAAAAAAATTTCACGAAAATACTCGCTAACTCGGAAATACAATTTTGAACGTGATTTAGGGTGGGGGCGATTGGTTTAATTAAAATTTATATTTTTTAAATTTTCAAATTAATTTTTAATCATATTAATTTAAATATATTTTATAGGAATACTTTTATAATTTTTTGGAATTTTAAAAAATTTTAGATTTTTTTTTTAGATTATAAATTTAGTATAAAATTTTATTTTCATTTAATTTTAAATATTTTTTGAAATTATCATAAATTACTTTTTTTATTTTACGGTATAAGTTGAAAAAAAAAAGGACATTTTTTTCCCCAAATGGCAATTCTAGTTCCATTACACCTGTTCGAGCAGTTATGTGCCTAGTTTTGCCGAGCTACATTCATAAATATGTCTAATAGTATGAATGTGGTGTGACACGCCCTCAGATCGCCCTCACATCTTTAGCGCATTACAACGTTTCAGACCAGGTGCGCAATGCGCCAAACATGTTCATTCGACGTGCCATACAACGGGAAATTAGTCAAACTAATCACTTTTGGCACATTTAACACCGGAACATTAAAAAGACCCTTCAACAGTCGCCCAAAAATGTAAACTTTAAAAAAAAAAATTTTAAAAAATATTAGGGGCGCAAGACAAAAAAAGAGGCTCCGCCATGACAGTTTTAAGGTGCATTAAATGAGTGTATATTACACCTGAATGAATGATCCTGTAAAAAATCTGGCATCTGGTATATCTTGCAGAGTATAATTGATATGCCAAATCTAGACACATAGCAAAATTTAGGCGCATAGCATATCATTGCTAGCAAATTTTATATGCCTACTTTAGGCGCATTAAAATGTGTCATGCCTGGCGTAGAATGCGCCTTATTTTTGGTTTTTTACTTTTTGTTGAGCGATTATTTTTGACAAATTTTAAATGGGGCACAGTTTTTTAATGTTGATGAA
Source organism: Phyllomedusa bahiana (assembly GCA_025379985.1). Lineage (NCBI taxonomy): Eukaryota > Metazoa > Chordata > Amphibia > Anura > Hylidae > Phyllomedusa > Phyllomedusa bahiana. The sequence goes on from JAODAL010031318.1 coordinate 44,607, forward strand.
TTTTTTAGATAAAGCGATAATTTTGGGGTTAAAATCTTGCATCACTTTTAAGAATCGACCCATTTTTCGGCGCTTCCTGTCATTTTGGGGCCGCAATCGGGGCTTTACAGAATAAGCGGGGTGAATGTGTGTCGACGTCATGACGGGGATGTGTATGGTTCGTTGGCTGGAAAATCACATGACTCTTTTTACATAAACACCCTTCCCTGTTCATGATCATGTCTCTCAGCTTCCATACATAGACTGCGCTTTTTCCTGTGTCCAACCACTCACGAAAATTTTTCCCCTATTTTTTCACAGGAAGCTCTACTGTTAGCTGGATCCTTACAACTTTTTTGATCAGAGTTTGGAAGATTTTTGTATTAGGAGAGAATTTTAAAGGGAGCTCTACCGCTGTAAAGCCCGGGAGGGTAGGGGGGGGAGGAGGGGCCGGCAAAAACAGACAACTCTATAAAGAAAAACTGATAAAGTTCACCAAGACTTAGGTAGACATTGCATGCAATAGCTTTATTTTTAACAGTTTTCTATTGAAATTTTTCCTGGATATTGGGCAGCCTAATTTATATTAGGATACCCCCCCCCCGGCCCCCCCCGCCCCCCCCCCCGCCCCCGCCCCCCCCCCCCCCCCCCCCCCCCTTTTTTTCCCCCCCTTTTTTACCCTTTTTTTCCCACAGGTTTTAATTGGGAAGGTCCAAAAATACCTTTTAATATCCTAACATTCAGACAGTTTTTTTTTCACTTTTGGTCAGTCAAATTTTGTTGATAGATCTACTTTGCATTAAATTTGAATCCACAATTTTTTTTGATTTTAGGGGTTTGAGAATACTGTTATTTGCCGTCTTTACTAAAGACTTTTCCCAAACTCTTCCATACCTTCTCAAATTTTTATATTACTGAAAATGGGGGCAAATTCAGGTGGTAAGCAGCAAAGAGGGGTAGGACAGGAGGGAGCGGGACCCAGAGAAAGGTGCTCCTTCCAGTGCGGCACAACACCAAAGCCACGGGATCGTCCGTTGCAGGACCTCAGGCCTTTCATCCTGGGGCAGGGCCCTGTGAATCTCAGTAACGAACGCGTCGCCAATCTGTTCTTCATGGTTAATGCAACCTGTAGCATCACTTTAAATAGCACAAACCCTGTATTGAGACAACCCATTTAAATACAATTAAAAAAAAGAGAAACAAAACATGGTGGGATTCCATCCTATTTTAAAAATTTGTTTTTTTAAATAAACTCTAAAAAACTTCATGTACAAAAAAAAGCTGAAAAAAATTCCCTGAATTGTACAAGGGAGTTTTCGGAAAACTTACCAATTAGGTTAAAACAAGGACATGGAGTAGGTCACGGACAGAGAAAAAATTCAAGACAATTTCCTCCAGCAAGTTTTGGGAAAAGAGAAAAAAAAAAAGCCAAGAATAAGGGCACCTGGGTGGAACAGGGGCGTTAACCCCCCTATTCCAAATGAAGCCAATTGGTTTCCCACTCATACGATGGCAAGCGCACCCAGGGCAGGGACAGAAAATTCCAGTGAAACTAAAATGGGTTGGAAAGACTCCTTTTTCCGGCACTTTTTAATCTGGGGTCAAAAAAATTTGAGGTTCATGCTGGGCCCAGGGGCGGGATATCAAATGTCCATGAAACAAAATGGTGGGGTTTAAAACCCTTTTTCCCGGCACTTTTTTAATCTGTGGGTCAGACAGGTTTAATTTTCATACTGGGTATAGGACAGTTAATTTTAATTCCGTTCAACAAAATGGGGATGAAAAACTCCTTTCCGGCACTTTTTTAAACTGGGGGGCATGCAGGTTTGGGCCATCGGGGTTCCAGGACAGGATATCAATGTCCAGTTCAAAAAAATGATGGTTTAAATCATACTGGCCTTCTGGCACTTTTTTTAAATTTTTGGTTATGCAGGTTTAAGGTTATGCTGGGTGCAAGACAGGGATAGTGAATTGTGTGTGAGTTTTTTTCTGGCTTTTTTAAACCCAAGTGTTTTGCCTAAAGTAACCCTATACAATTGACGTTTGGTGGGTTTTTTTTTCCGCTTCTCCAGCCATGTTAGGGGTTTAAAAATGAAGGTGTTTTTGCTCCCCAAAAACTTTTAAAGGTCACGATCATAATCTACCATCGACCTTTACTATCTGTCGATGATGGTCGACTATCGACCTCGACCTATGTCGATGGTCAACGTAATCGCTCAACACTATTTATTACAGTTCATTTACATAGAGAATTAGGCATCAACAGTGTTTTGGCATAAAATACACCAAAAAATGTTGCAGACCTAATGGGACATGTTGCCCTAAATATTTAAATCACCCCATTTTGCCATTTTACAAATAAAAGAAAAAAGAATTTAAAAAAAATTTAAAAGTTACACACAATTGGCATTGATGTTTTTGTAAAAGTATAATCTATTAAAATATAACAATATTTATCCTGTAAACTTGACAGCGTAGAAACAAAAAAATTCAAAACACCAAATGGTTTTTGGGTCATTTCATGTCCCCTGAATATTGGAATAAAAATCGATCAAAAAGTTGCATGTCTGCAAACATAATATATATAAAAACTAAACTTCAGCCCGCAACAATGAGCTCTCAGGTCCATAGGTGAAAAAAAAAAATATTGGTTGCAGGAAATGGCGCTGCTGTGCTAATCTCAGAAATAGAGAATGTTATTTATTTTTTAAAGGTACGAAAACATAATGAAAACCCTACATATGTGGTATCACCAGGTGTTGCTCCAACCTGCAAAATATAGATCACACAACATTTTCAATGTAGAGTGAATAACATAAAAAACAAAGGACGACATGTCTGAATGGGGCTGGATCAGTTTTCCTCTGTAGTTTGAGCCAATAAAACTATCAATCCTGTTTTAAGAAGTATAACAGTTGTACGCCAAAACCCCTGCATTTAGTTATGATTAAGAGCCCAAAAAGTGCCTCAAATCACGTACACAAATAACCTGATTTCTGTGTTCTTAGAATGTTTTTAAATGGGACTTTTCTAACATTTTCTTGGGGTGTTGGAAGCTTTTTTCTACTGTTGTGATTATTGACACACTGGGCGACATGCATGAAATTTGGCGTTTATACGCCAAATTTCATGCGATTAAAAAAGGCATAGAATGCGCCTGTTTATAACCTGCTATACAGCAGTCATAAACAGGCGCATTTTAGCGCTTGCATGACGTTCGAAATCAGGGATACCACTTTGAAGTGCTTAACTGGGTTTTACGTAATGTGCCCAAAATAATGTACAAAGCTACAAAACATAAGCTTTTTCTAGGTTCTAGTGTGCCTCCTCCCCCGAGAAAGGGCGCATCACAAATCGAGACAATAGAGATTTGAAAATGTATGTACGGGGCTGCGCTGAATATCGATCTGTAAAGACGCCAGATACCTGGCACAGCCCCGTTCATACATGTCGCCCAATGCGTCTACAACCAGATGTGTTTTTCCTTTGCACCGTGCATAACATGGACTTAATTCAAACCCGAGTCTATTGTTGAGCAAACTTTTTTTTTCGTTTGCATTCTGCACCAGATACGAAACTTTTAAATGCAGTAAAAATGTGTAAAGTTTGAAGTGAAATTGTTGTACAAATCCAGACCATGGCTGAGACAGACTTTGCCGTGTAACACTCTATGCATCAATGTTTGGCGTATGACACTCTTTCATGCATACTGTCAGATCATACACTAGTTAAAACAGATGTAGAACTGGTCACTCGGCATTATGTTCATACATGTCACCCAAAATCTCTGCAATAATGGCATAAATTCTTTTTTTTTTTTTTTTACATATCGCCCCACTTAGAATGTTTTGTGGTTTTCCCAGTGGATTCTATGGAATGGTTAATGGCACTATTAAAAGTATATATAATTCTGCAAAAAATTTTTTTTATGTAGATTGAAAACTAAGAAAAGGAGCTAAAACATTATGACTTTTTGTCAGGGTCACAGTGGGGTGGCGACTGAAGAACACTATTGATATG
>JAODAL010031319.1:0-48605 GCA_025379985.1 Phyllomedusa bahiana
GGACATTGCAGTGGTATAAATTTTATATAGTTTTTTATGTTTTATTACTTTTACACAATAGAAATAGGTCTATAAAAAATTGCGTTTTTATGTTTTCCTATTCTGACAGTCATAACTTTTTTATTTTGCTGTGTGCAGAGCTGTGTAGGGCCTTGTTTTTTGCATGGTGAATTGATGCTTTTATTGGTACCATTATGGGGTGCATACAACACTTTGTTCACTTTTTATTAAGGTTTTTGTGAGGCGTTTTGAACAAAATACAGCACTCCTGGTAGTGTTTTTTATTTTTATTTTTGATAGCGGTCACTCTGCATTAGATAAGACATGCTAGCTTCACTCAGCAGGTCGATATGATTACAGAAATACCCAATTTGTATATTTTTTTATTTTTTACTGTTTTTATACAATAAAAACACTTTTATTCAAACAGGAAAACACATTTTTGCATCGCCATAGTCTGAGAGCCATAACTTTTTTTATTTTTCTGTGTATGGAGCTGTATACAGGCTTCTGTTTTGCGGGATGAGTTGATGTTTTTATTGGTATGATTTTTTGGGGGACAAGGCCTTTTAATCAGCTTTAAATCCATTTTTTGGAAGGCAGAGTGAAGAAAATAATGCAATCCTAGAAGTGTTTTTTATTTTTATTTTTAACAGCGTTCACCGTGCAGTATCAGTGACCAGTTAGCTTTACTCTCTGGGTCGATATAATTATGACGATACCCAATTTGTATAGTTTTTTTTTATGTTGAAGCACTTTAAAAAAAAAAAGTGTTTTTAGTGTGTAAAAGAATATTTATGCATCGCTGTCTTCTGAGAGCCATAACTTTTTTTATTTTTCCGTATACAGAGCTGTGTTAAGACTTTTTTTTTGCGGGATGAACTGATGTTTTAATTGGTACAACGTTGGCGTTTATAGGGGTTTTTGATCACTTTTATTCCATTTTATGTGCTGCGGGATGAACAAATATCTTAATTCGGTGAGTGGTTTTTTTTTTTTTTTTTTACGGCGTTCACCGTACGGGTAAATTAACATGACAGATTTATAGGGCAGGTCGTTACGCAGACAGCAATACCAAATATGGGTACTTTATTTTTGATCTTTTTTGGGACGATTGGCGTTTGTGAAGGGGAAAAGGGCGGTGTACGTGTTTTTATTTTATTTTTCGTGTTTATGTTTTACATGTTTTTCACTTTTTTACTTTTTTTTTTTACTTTTTCACATTATTTTTTAACTTTTCCACATAGGGGATTTGAATGAGAGATCTTTAGATCTCTCATTCAATAGGAATCAATGCACAGCTTGTTGTTGTGCACTGGTTCCTATGACACCTGTCAGTCACGATGCCGGGCCAGGCCCACAGGGCACGGCCGGGCATCGTGACGTCACAGACAACCCGGAAGGCATTCTGTGCCCTCCATGTTGTCTGTCAGAGGGCAGGAACTGCCCGGATCGAGCGATCCGTGCAGTTGCTGTCGCAGACAAAGACGCAGGAGGAGCGATCTCCACACGCGTCTTCCTTAGTTATTGCGACCCGATGGTCACGATAATTAAGGAGTTAACCACCCCCCTCACCCCCCCGGAGCGATCCCGGGTCGGGGCCGACGCTGCGGGATGTCAGCTGTAATATACAGCTGACACCCCGCGCCGATCCCGCGAACTCCGCATTAGAGGTCGCGCGATCCTCAGGACGCGTGCATACGTCCAGGGACGAGAACCCCCAAACGACCTGGACGTAGGCATACATCCAAGGTCGTGAAGGGGTTAATACATCTTCATAAACATGGTAAAATCAATTATTGTATGTTAAATTTCTATTGTTAAATTGGATAAATAGGAAAAGATGTGATTTTTGCAGCTTGATCACTTGTACAGTATACTGCAATTTATTACCATATTTCTTTTACTGTTACCCTTCTATTATAATTCTGGCAGGGAATACCATCATGGCAGATCTTGAGCCTTTCTATAGGCCACTGACTGCTATAACAACTGAATTCCACTCTGGATGATGCTTCAGTGGAGGTGGCTCGTGTTTTCAACTGTTTTCACATCCCAGGAATGTGCACACAGGAATGCTCTACCAACACCAGCTACTGCCCCTTGTTTCACAAGAAAGGTAGAAAGAACCATGTATGTTATCTTAATCTTAAGTGCTTCTGCGACACACATACAGTTGAGATGAATAGTGGAGCAGAGAGTGCTATGCACTCCCAGCCCCTGCCGTGTGACTATAGGTGATGTGATGAAGTGACGACATCATGCTGCCTGCGCTGATTCTTGTCCACGCAATCCTAGAGTAGGTGGACACACCAGGAAAGCATGGAGAAATTAGTATTATTTTTATTACTGGAGTGCCCACATGTTTACATACCTATTAAGCGACACTATCTAGCTGCTGGGTTACTCTGGGACCCATATATAGTTAGATACCTACCTACTGGAGGGCCCCTGCATAGCTACATACCTACTGGAGGACCCTATATATCTACTTACATACTGGGGGGCCATATATATTTACCTACTGGGGGGGGGAGTTTCTATTTACCTACCTAACTACTGAAGGGCACTATATATCTACTTCCTCCTGGGGGGACCTTTACCCACTTACCTGCTGGGGGCCCAATATACCAGGGGGAACCCTATACACCTACCTATATAGCGGCTGTATACATACCTACTTATGGGGCTCTATATACCTACATACTAGGGAGTCTATATACCTACCTATCTATTGGGGTCCCTATATACCAAACTACCTACTGGGGGACCCTATGTACCCACCCACTGTGCGGCCCTATATACTTACCTATTGAGGGGACTTATATACCTATTTATATACCATATACCTACCTACTTAATGGGCGGGCTATATACCTAAATATTGGAGGGTCTCTATATACCTACATTACTACAGAATGACACTATATACCTATCTTCCTCCTAGGGGGATTCTAATTTCCTACCTACCTACTGGGGGACACTATATACCAACCTATCTACTTGAGGACCCTATGTATTCACCTATTTTCCTACTTACTTAATAGGCGGGCCATGTACCTATCTATCTACTTTGGGGCCGTTTATATGTATATTCCCACATACTGGGTTGCCTATATACCTGCTTACTGAGGGGCCTTTATACCCACCTTCCTATCTAATTGGGACTACATATTTACCTACTAAGAGACTTGCATATCTATCTTCTTACTTAATGAGGAGCCTATTTACGTACCTACCTAATTAATGAGTGACCTATTGGGGGACCTATGTGTACTTACTTAATGTGGGACTATTATACCTTCCTACCAACTGGGGGATCTTTATAAAATACCTGCCTATTTAGTGGGTGACCAATATACATACTTACATACTGAGGAATATATACATACATACTTAACAACTAATTGGGTTGCCTGTATACCTATCTACATTGTGTTGGGTTTACATAACTACCTACTTAATAAGGTGCCTTTATACCAACCTACTTACTTAAGGGTATTTATATATACCTACCTACCAACTGGGGGTGATATTTACCTACCTTACTATTTAATGAAGAGACTATATAACTACTTACCTTCTTAATAAGGGAGCTTCTATACCTACATACATAAGGGTTGGGGCTGTATACATATCTGTCTAATTGTGGTCTAACTATCTGCCTATCTATTTGGGGGGAAGTCTACCTCCTATGTGGGAACACAAAACAAGACTAAAACTAGGTATACAAATGGAAGCCCGTCAATTGGTGCTTTTACTGGTAGGGGCACAAGAGGGTCATTATTACTATTTGGGGTGATTTGGATGGGGGGTTTGGGACTAAGGGAATAGGTAAGGAGATGCTAGAAAAGTGAGGAGTCCAAGATGTTTGTGTGGTAAATTCTGCATGGTCAAGTTGTGCCCTGGAGAAATCATCATGGTGTTCTGAGTGGTAAGGAGAATAAAAGGGAAAAAGAACAAATCCTATCAGAGAAGAGAATGACTCTTTAGCCCCTTAACGACCACTCACCAGCTTCTGACGGCAGGCGTTGCAGGTCATTAATCTATAGCGACGTCTTAAGACGTTGCTGCAGATAAATGGGTTTTGCAGCTCCCAGTGCCGCAGCTTTGCTTGGAACAGAGCTGTACTTAACAGCTCTGTTCTTAGAGAAGTCTCTGCAAGCCCTGGGAAGCGGAGGAAACCTCCAATCTCTGGCGCTTAACCCCTTGATTGCCACGGTCAATCCCTGGTCCATCTGGTGATTGGGACTCCCGGTGACCCAATGGAGCAGAGGAATGTCTTTACAATCAGCCCTTGGAACCTAGAGTAGCCCTAGGGCTGTCTTTGTAACAAGCCAGCAGTCAGGGTACACAGTGTGCTGCCCTGACTGCAGCTTGTGTTATGCTGTCAGAGTCTAATGTATTAGCATATATGAATATGCTAATACATTACTGAGTATAAAAAAATAAATAAAAATAAATACTTAATAATAAATTATTATGTCTACATTACACAAAAAACCCTACACATAATAGGTATCTATAACCTGTAGAATTAATCTGCAATAATTTAGTGTGAAATGTGAATGGTGTAAAAAATATTTAAATTTAAAAAAAAAAAAAAAAATTGAAAAACATTCTGCAATGATTTTTATGTGAACTCAAACTATGCCTCCAAAAAGTACAACTTCTCCCGCATAAAACAAGGCCTCATACAACTGCATAATTGAAAAAATTAAAAAAGTTCCTACTGTGGAAACGCAAGGAGGCAAAAATTTAAAAAAATGTCATTAAGTACTTTTCAGGTCTGGGGCTTAAATGATTAGAGAAAGATGAATGCCCAGCATTCAAGTCAGCATAGGTGCAATGTGGGAAGGATATTGCAATCCTGGTCATAAACTTCAAAGACAGCCCCAGCACTCAATTTTTGTTTGCAATTTAAATTATTTTATTGTATAAATTTCATTACACACATAAGGTGCATATAATTATGTGGTATATAAGGAAATGCTGATATGTGATGTTTGTCACAGCATTTCGGTTTTTCAAAAAACCGAATTCTAGTGCGGCACTGAAGGAGAAAATAGAAGTAAGGAGGCAGATTTGTAATACTGCAGTAAAGAAGAAGTGATTAAGAACGGACCCCAAAAAATGCTGGTATCATATGGTATAAAGAACTTGGCAAATGTCCTATGGCAGCTAGGATGTGCAGCATGGGTCCGTTTGCGAAGTCCTTGATACCATATTATACTAGCATCCTTTTTTGGGCTCCCTTCTTAATCACTTCTTCCTTAATGCAGTTCCCTGTTTTACAAGAACCATAATCCTCCTCCTTGTATCAATTCTTACTTACACCGATCTCTAACTTTGTCATTGATGCCACTGTACAAAATAACCACTAATGAATCAACCTAATCCACATCATGTTGAACTCGAGTCCCAGAAAGAAAGCACAATGGTCAGTGATCCAGATGCCCTATTATCAGAGGGTGTGTTTTGTTGGTACACTGCTGCAGTAAGCATTTAGTAGTATGTCCATTTGTGAATAAATAAGTAATTTAATCTTTCATGCGGTTATTAATTTTAAATTTTATCAGTTACCTATGGTCAGAAGGGTGGGAGAGAATACTTTCCTGATGAATATAAATAATTATGAGTCAATTTGTATCTTTGTTAGGCCCTATGGCTCTAATGGCATAATATGTTTGTGCCATTTAGAGACAAAGTAGAGCTTGCCTGAAATATAATATGTTATCATTAAATAGGGCAGCTTGTTCAAGATCCATTGAAGAAAAATCCTGACCTCTGCACAGGTCACAGAGCATGATCACATCAATGTCCTATAGAGGTTAATAGTTAGCCTTGTAGTTTAAAAAAGTTATGGGTGACATCTGTGAACTCACATGCAGTATTTTTTGGGCATATATTGCAACAAAAAACTGACGGCACACTGTTCTATAGATGGCACGACACATTTCAGTGCCTAGAATGCGCCAAAGTTTGATGCGAAACTGCCATACAAAGTTTGGCGCATTACATTCTATGCACCAAAATGTTAGCGCATAACACTTTCATTCATATGGTCGTATTATACAGTCCTCTATATCTATGCGTCGGAGCCAAGTTAAAAAAATGGTGCATGCGAATTCATAGATGTCGCCCCATAAGTCTATGCGAATGCTATAAAGCAAAATCACTGGAAATGTTTACATCTCAGACAAGACGACTGTCTCTATAATCATAAACAGAAAACAAAATAAATCAAAAACAATCACACAATAACACTATTTAGAAAATTATTAAAAGAAAGATTTTTTTACTATAGATGGTTGAACAGTAAAAAAGGTTTTACATTTCATTTAAAAGTCATTTAAAAAAGTCTTTGAGGTTCAGGTGCTAACTAAAATATAGGTATATGTTTCTTCTAGTTGATATTCAATATCAGTTATCAAAATGTGCCAAACATCTCCCACTCAAATTTGTACTGCAATACTAAAGTGAAATAATATATGGAACTTACAACCATCTTTCTTCTCTAAATCCTTTATGTGACTATGTACTGTATACATCTTTTGCCAGATTTTTACCACCAGCTTTTATGAGTCAATTTGTAATGTGCAAAAATATATAATTGTTTTGGGAAATTAAACATTCTAAGACGTTGCCAAAACCCTTTTGTAAACATATACTTGCATGAAAACTAACCAGATAGATCTGGCAAACCTGAACTTTTTTCTGTAATTTAATTTTTATGTGAACAACTATGTGCAGACTGTGGCCACGGGCGTAATGACTATGGCCATTGGTGTAATGACTCTAGCAGGTATAGCATATATTATGGGGCCCAGTGGTTGAGGAGAACCTCTCAGGGGCAAAAACATTGTTCAATTTAATTGAGAATTACTAGTTGGTGTGAGTTAAGGTGTTATAAGTGGTATGGGACTCTATGAGTTCCAGTTACATTGCAGATTGTGGTTTTAAAAAAATAGTGAACAAATATTATTACAGTTGATATGGGACCACACGAGTTCTAGTTACAACCTAGATTATAAACAACATACCAAACACTATTAGTGTTGAGCGATTACGTTGGCTATCGACATCGGGCGATAGTCGATAGTCGGCCCCATCGTAATTTTTTTCAAGTCGATAGTCGTCATCTCCGATGACCAATAAAGCCCATGGAAAAACACACCTTCATTCTTACACCCCAAACAGGGCTGGAAAAGCGGGAATTTAAACAGCCACAACAGTCAAATGGATACCTGCTACATCTTAGGCACAACACTTGGGCTATAAAAGCCACAGAAAAAAAGTCCAAACCATTCATTATCCTGTCTTGTCCCACAGCAGACCCTTAAACCCTGCATCACCCAAAAATTTAAAAATGTCAAAGGCAGTATTATTTAAACCCATCTTTTACTTGAACTGGACATTAAAAACCCGTCCTACCAGCATGACTCTTAAACCTGTCTACCCACAATTTAAAAAAAAGTGCCGGAAAAAGGGGGGGATTTTCAACCACCATTTTAGTTTACTGGACATTGACTAAAAATGTCCGGGCCCGCAGTATGACCTTAAAACCCTGTCTCCCCCCAGATTAAAAAGTCCGAAAAAGGATCTTTCAACCACCTTTTTATTGAACTGACATTCAAACCCTGTCCTGGACCGCAACATGACCCTTAAACCTTCTACCCCCAATTAAAAATGCCGGAAAAAGGAGTCTTTAACACCTTTTTAGTTTTGAACGGGACATGACTATACCTGTCCTGGACCGCAGTAGACCATTAAACCTTCGGGCCCCCAGTTTAAAAAGTCCGGAAAAAGGGTTTTTAAAACCACCATTTTATTGAACGGGACATTGATTAACCTGTCCTGTCCACAGCTGACCCGGGGCCGGAGTTACAGTGGGTGCTGAGAGCCCAGGGGGGGTTCCGTCATCTATTAACACGCGTTAAAATCCCTGAAGACGCAAAAACGAAAACTGTCGTGCTAAAGCAAGTGGGAAGTGGAAGTATGAGAACTCCACCTTTCCTCAGAACACAGTCAAACCGGGGTAGGCTTCCCCTCCGAGATGCGGACCAATTGAGCTTCATTTGGGGAAATACGGTGTTAACCTCCTTTTTACACCCAGGTGCCCTTTTTTCTTGGAATTCTATTTCTCATTTTACTCAAGGTGCTGGAGAAATGGTCTCTGTACTTTGTTCTTTTCCCTGCTCCAACTCCATGTCCTCTGAATAACCTACACTGGTAAAAGTTTTCCTGTACCTCCCTTGTACAATTAAAGGGGAATTTTTTAACAGCTATTTTGTACATGCAAGTTTTTTTAGTACTTTAAATTTCTAGAAAACACTTTTTTAAAAATGGGATGGAATCCCACCATGCTTTTTCTTTTTTTTTTAATTAATTTTAAATTTGGGTTGTCTCAATACGGGTTGATAGCATTTTAAAGATCTTGCAAAAAAACAAGTCTTTTTGCAATATTGTCCTTTAAACGTTCCTACCTTTTCCTGTTTCTGACAGCACCATCACCCTTGGCCACTCTTGACAATTGTAAGAAAAAATTTCTGTTAAAAAAAAATTTTTTATAATAGGACCTTATAAGCGGCATGTCACAGCAAAATGCCCCCAAAAATTCAAAACAGACCCAGAGCCACTTTGGACAATTGTAAAGAAAAAATGTCTTTTAAAACCCAAATTTTTTTTTATAATAGGACCGTATATAGCGCATGTCACAGCAAAATCCCCCAAAAAATCAAAGCATGACCCTTGACCTTTTTGGGACAATTGAAGAAAAAAATGTCGTTAGAAAAACATTTTTTAGAATGGGACCTGTAGTATAGCTGCATGCACACAAAATCCCCCCAAAAATTAAACATGACCCATACCACTTTTGACTTTGGGAAAGAACAAATTCCTATTAGAAAAACATTTTTTTTTAGAATTTTTTTAAAGGAACCCTTTTAAAGAAAAATTGGGGGGGCCCTTGGAAAAAATTTTTTCCAAGGGGTTTCAAAGAAAATACCCCAAAAAATTATAAAATGCTTCTCAGCCACTTTTAAAAAATTTGTGAGGGAGAAATCCACTTAAAAGCCACATTTCTTTTCCCAAAGGGAACCATAATTATTGGACTCACAGCAACATGCCCCCAAAAAATTATAAATATGACTTTCAGCCACTGTTAAAAAATTGTGAGGCAAAAACCCCCCAAAACCATTGACAATACGAAAAATTTTAAAATGAAGGAGAAAAATGGAATAGGTTTTTGCCCCAGAAACCTTTGGGGTGTTTTTTACAGTCCCTCAAAAAACCCACAAAATGAACTGTTGGGAACTGAGAAAAAAAATTGCATAAAAAATGATCTTTTTTAAAATAATTTTTCAAGAGGAACATTTGTGTTTGGAAGGAATGTGAATAACCAGCAACTAATCGGTGCCTTCGGGAAAATTGGGGCCCACATCATCAAGATCCTGCCTGATTCATTTTGATGAAATTCAAACATCCACATTTCTGTGGAAAAGCCATTGCGTTTGTCTGTAATGACTCCTCCGCTGTGCTGAAGGTCCGCTCGATAGACCTGGTGCTGGGCGGGGACAACACCCAGGGGTGGCGACCAGCTGGGGCCTTTTTGTCCATTTTGGATCCCCAGAAGTCTATTGGGTCCGGAACACACCAAAAACATCGTGTTGGACGCAGATAGCCTGCACCATGATCTTAAAGCTTCTCGGGGTGTTGTATGGTGCCCTGATTGCATGCGGGGTGAGGTTAAAAAGATTGCCAGGGGTCACCCATTAGGCTTCTGCCCTTTGCCTCTGCTGCGCTCCGTACGGCTGCTTGGCACCACTGCTGCACGTCGCTGGCCTTTGTTCCACCGGACATTTGAAGAACGTGAAGCAGACGCAACAGATGTCTCCAGTTGATAAACAAAAGGTCCCATTTCCGCTTTTACTCTCTATTTGGGTGGGTGGAAGGAAAGTGCGATTTTTTTTTGTCTGGGATCCAGAGGGTGGCCACCCTAACGTTGTTCATTTTGATGGCCCTTTAAAAATGCGAGGATCATTTTGGGGGAAAAATGAAGCATCCAAGCACTCATGTGAGAGATGGGCCTTGTTTTCCCAAGCCTCTGGGTCGGGGCACTAGCAAACTGATCTTCCTCCTCCCTCAAATTTTCGCGCCAACCTTTTTCCCAAAGGGCGGGGGACACGGTAACATGGGTGTCAGGAATACCTCCTCCGCTCCCCCGGGCACAGCTTCAACCACCCTGACTTGCCTGAGAGATGCACCCGAAGCTGATTGCCCCTTGCACACTCGACCCGAACCACTGCCTAATAAAAGACCGGGGAAATTGTGAAACTGGGGGGCCTTTGGAATTTGGGGGGAGAAAAAGGGCCCGTGTCCGCATCTTGTCATCTCCTCCTCCGTTCTGGGGGGATCTTTTTTTTTCAGAGGTCCAAACATCTTTCCCAGAACTAAGACACCACAATGCTCATGCTACAAGGGCACCCCCGCACTGACCATTTTGGTGGCTTTCTTCAAAACTGGCAAGGATGGGGCGAGCTCTTAAACCCGCTCCATCTCGTGCCAACACCCCGAGGTCGCACCCTGCTTCTCGGCCATGTGTCACTTCGTACACTAATGCATTGCGCTGCTGCCAAATCGCTGGAGCATGTGGGGGGTGAATTCCAGCGTGTTGCCACTCAACAATGAACTTTAGGGGGAGGCCCACTGACCGCAAACGCAGCCAGGCGGGAGAACAGGTGTAACGGGTGGAATGTGAACTCAGACCTCGAGCCTTTCTTCGCAGGGGTCCAACCCGGGACTTTTTAAAATTTCGGGACGACCAGGTTCATGACATTTTTCCAGCAAGGTTTCTCCAAGCCTCCGATCTTAACGCGGCCACAGATTTCGCCCGTTACCCGCATACCACCTTGCGGGCACAATTTTCTTGCCACCCAGCCACCTGGGCCTCTTTGCGGAGAGCCGCCACATTTCCTGACCTTTTGGGGGGACGGCCCTCCAAGACAGATTTAATTTTCAAAACGGTTTGGTTTCTCTGGCATGTGATCCCCCAGAGGGCCTTGGGGAAAAAACCCTGCACCATCCCTGCGGGTTTTTAAGAGCGTGGCGCCAACCGAAGCCACCGTCACCCCTAGAACTCCACCCCGCCCCCAGTGAATTTTCACAAAAAAATACGGGCCTTGGCCGTGCTTACATCCATGTGTCGGGGGGCAATGGACTTTTCCGGCCACAGAGGCAGACAATGGCTTGAAATTTTAGAAGACACGTGCTGGCCCGGCAGGGGCGGCTTTTTCTGGCAAAGAAAAGCCGCCGGGTCGGTATTGGGGCAGGCAAGGGCCATGACGTGGCGGAACCCCCCTGTCCACCAATGGAAAAGGGAACATTTTCAAGGCCAAAAGCCTGGCAAAAGCCGACATTTAGCTTTTGGCTTTGGATGGTTTTTGGGTTTTAATGTTTCTTCTGCTCCCAAACCTGAAGACAGAAGGCTGGCTGCTAACTGGCCCCTGTAACGGCGTGCAGGTCGTCAAACTGGCGAAGGAGAAGGGGGTAGGGTGGGTCTCTGGTGTGCTGGTGGGGACTTGGGCACGTGGAGGCGAAGCGGGGGGCTGATCCCTGATCATGACTCTGAGAGACATGGCAGCTGAAGGAACGCTTGGTGGTTTGGGGAGGGGGAGGAGGCGGAGACAAGGGTGTGACATGGGGGGAGGCCCGGCGGTCTGGCCTTTTTTGGCCCGTGTTCCCCCCATTTCAACTCATGCATTCGCTGCATGGACTAGACCTGTTGGGGTGGTTAACCACTTAGTTCTTGCCTCTACTTATGCTTTACGGCAAAGGCGGGGATATGACAATGTGGTGAATCAGAGGCTTGTCAAAGAAGGCCCAGGCTTAGAGGTCCTGGACCTTTTTGAGGCATAAGCGAGGAGCAGGGGTTTTCCCCACCTGGCTGGGGGAATTTATCAGCGGGCTTCTGCGACCCCCCCTCTCCATTTTTGTGGCGGGACCCCTATTGACACACCCCCCTCGCTTCCTCCTGTCCACTGATGAAGCCTCGAAGCAAATTTTGTGGGAAAAAACCACGATGGAAACCGCAATTTTGTCATCATCATCATCATCAAAACAGGTGACTTGGTCGTCTTGACTTCCATCCAGAAGCTTGGGGCTACAACAAGAGGGGCCCGCAAGGGGTTGCCGACCCCCCCGGGATTTTTGAGATTGACCGGGTTCCCTTTTCCTCCCTGAGGCATCAGTAACTGGCGTCAGAGCAGACTAAACATCCTCTTTATCTTTTAACATGCCTTTTTGACCCCAACCGCATTTTGTCATCAAAGAGGCTTTTAACAATGGATTTTCCACATGGTGGGTAAACAGTTGACATTTGGGCTGCTTCATGTTGGACACGATGCTGATGATGCTGATGACGACATTTTTTGGCCGTACTGGGAGGGCGAGGAGGGGAAAACGCTGGTGAGGTTTTCATTAACCACTGAAGGGCAGATTGGGGACGCTGTTTTGTTACGAATTCACAGGGGCCTGACCCAGCTACAGGGCCCGACGGCCTGCAACTGAAGACCCGCATGCGTGTTGTCGCCAGCACTGGAAGGGGCACCTTTTCCGTACCCCTACCTCCATTGCTACCCCCCCTCTTTGCTCGCTTTTCCACCCGCATTTCCTCCAGTTCAGAAATAAAAAAATTTGAGAAGGGATGGAAATTTTTTGGAAAGTCTCTTTTAAAAGACGGGAAATCACAGCTATTCTCAAAAACCCCTAATCAAAACAAAATTGCTGGATTTAAAATTTAAAACCCAAAGGGGTCCCCTATCAAAAAACTGACGGGGAAAAGTTAAAAAACACGTATCTGTTTTGTTTTCGTATAAATAAACCCGATTTTTTGCACCTTCAATTACCTGTGGTGACTATAAAATGCTTTTTTTAAAATTTACTGCAACTGGGGTCAATGAACAAAGCTTAGAGCCCAAAGTCAAAAAACACGTACTGAAAAGTTTTTGATAATAAAGTTTTTTTTGCACTTTTTCCCCAATCACCTTGGTGACTATAAAAATTTTTTTTTAAGATTTTCGTGCAAGCTGCGTCAATGAACAAATAGGGGGTAAAAAAAATTTTTTTTTTCATAAAAAAATTTTAACAGGGGAAAAAACAAGTTTATCCTGGAAAAAAATTTTGGGGAAAAAAAATCGGATAATAAAAAATTTTTTTTTGCACCTTTCAATTTACCTTGGGGGACTATAAAATTGCGTTTTTTTAAAATTTACGTGCAAGCTGCACAAGGACAAAGCTGTAGTGCGCCAAAAAAAAAACACTATCTTTATTTTTTCTAAATACATGGTTTTTTTGCACCTTTCAATTTAAACCCGGGTGACTATAAAATTTGTTTTCAATTTAAGGAAGGTGAATATGAACAAAGGTGGAATGGTAAAATTGAAAAAGAACACCTATCTGAAATGTATACTGATAATAAAAGGGGTTTTGCACCTTTAAAACAAGACCTGCAGTTACTAAAATGAGTTATCCAAATAAGTCAGGCTGCCCAATATCCAATAGCAAACTGTTAATAATAAAGATATTGCAGTGCAATGTCTACACTAAGTCTTTAGAACTTTATCCCGGTTTTTTTAAAGACTTTTCTGGGGTTTGCCCGGGGCCCCCCTCCCCCCTGCTTTTCGTGGGGAAACTCCTTAAAATTCTCCCACCTAACTACATAAAATCTTCCAAACTCTAATCTAAATAAATTTTAAGGGTCACACTAAAAGTAGAGTTTTCTCTGTGCAAAATAGAAAATTTCGCGACTGTTTGGCCACAGGCAGACCACTTTCCCACCCTATGAGACGCGGAGAGACATAAAGGGTTAACAGAAACCTTTCTATGTAAAACGAGGGCATGTGATTTTTTCCCGCCAATCGCAACCCTACACACCCATCATGCGTCGCACACACATCTCACCCCCGCCTATTCGTAATCTGATTTTCTGGCCGCCAAAATTCAGGGAAACCCAAAAAAGGGCATCTTTAAAAGATAAGCCAATTTAGCCTTAATTTCGCATGATCTAAAATTTCGATCACCATAAAATCCTTGCCGATTCAACTTTTTCATAATAAACGCTCAACACTAAACACTATTACAGTTGTAATCAAAAGACCAATTTTCCCCAAAAACAACTTTTCTGTTGGGGAAAAACATTCAAATAATAGTCATTTAAATAGCTCAACTAGCTCCAAATTTTACACAAAATACTATTTTACCTGTAGTGGTGTTTAATGTTTAGCCATTAAAAATGTTAAGGGATTTTCTTTCCTACGAACTAGCCTTGGGCATGGAGAGACTCACTGCACAATGGATGGGAGAGATGCAGTCACATGTATGATACCTATAGAGTATTACACACTGAACTTCTTTTCAGATAGAAACTGGTGTCTGACTGATGCCTATAAATCTAGTGTAGTGGGTGGTACTAGCCCTACAAAAAGTATTGAATGTGTACAGTACAGTTTATATCTTTGTATATGTATATAATGGTTTTAAGGGTTTCAAGCCTGAAAAGGGCTGTTCTTTTAAATGCTACAATGATGAAAGGGCCCACACCCAAAAAGTGTTTGAATAAGGTAGGGGTTGGCCCCTTGTTTAAAAAAAAGCTGCCACGGTAGGGGAAATTATTTTCAGTTGCTTTTTTTAGTGTAGTTAGAAATTGAGGCTCCTGTTACTAAGTCCAGCATTATTGATCAGTTATCCACTTGCTGACGGTGAGGTGGAGCAGGAGAATAGGCAGACTATCGCCTGGGAGTTCACAGAAGGAAAATAGTGACAGAGAAAAGTGAGCAGGAACGGGTAGATGGGACTGAGAGAAAAGAGAAGAGAACTGCGGAACAGACTAGGAAACTCTCCTGGAGAAGAGGAAGAGAGGTAAAGAGAAGAGAAGGCCTAATTAGATAGCTCAGGGAGCATACTAAGGTATAGTCAAAAACCCTTAGGTATTACCGCTACCCACAGGCTGATGTGTGAAGCAGAAGTAAAGGCTTGAGAGACAGTGTTAAAGGAATTTGCCCAAAAAGCAATTGTGATTTGTAAGTGGAGGGGGAGTGTTGTGTACCACGTGTGCCAATTCACTACATCTCCCAGCAATTCCACACTGGTGGGCCTGACATTGAAGCATATCAAGGTGTATCTATCTGCGTGACACCTGGGACCTGCACCCACCATCTACCTCCTCCTGCGCACTGTACACTAGCACTAAACAGTAGCCATTAATATGAATTATTATCACTGTAATACATGAATCTAATATACCAGCAGTTGCTTGTATAGCTGGTTGTGACTTATTGTGGCGTCATCTACCCTTTATTGTCTATAAGTCTTTTTAAGCCCTATGGATGTTAGACATCTTTTAACTACACCAATTTAGGACATACATTTCAAAACATCCAACTCCTTTATGCTTCTTTCCCATTACTTTTTTCTATCTATCCTACCTGAACATTCAACTTGTGATTTTCTTATTTTCCTTAAAATGTTAGTAGAGAAACAATATGAAGAAGTACAAAGCTGTGCAATTATGCCCGGTCAAAATGGTTATACCCTTTGGCTAGGTATAAATATGCTGTATGTTTATAGTTAGCTGAAGGTTAACTACCCCTAACCTATTGAACCCTGCAGCATTCAGAACTCAATTATACATAGACTGCATTCCTACTGTACCTTGTTTCTTTCAATATTTTAACTATATAATTACAGTAATTATCCTAAACTTCTAACTCTGTACAGTGCTGCAGGAGGTGCTCTATCATCCGTTAATCATAGCAAAAAGAAAAATGAACTGTTATAGTTAATCACAGATACTTTTCATTAATAAACTAGTGCATTAATATTTTGAAGGGATTAATATTAGAGGGGTTGTCCAGCTAAACTAAAATTTGCTTTTTTGCGTATTATATGTCACATAGTGGTACTTAGAGTTAGTTTAAACAGTCTTATACTGTCTATTTGCTACATTTTCTCTATTTGCCAATCTTACAGACTTTCTGTGCAGAACACTAAAGCATGGTCATAACACGACATAACACTCTGGGAAACCATTTTTACCAATATCCCTTATAGTTAAAACCTTGATATTTTTATGTATTCTTTATGTATGAAGGGCACTTACCCCCTCTCTATGGTAGTGGTTGATAGAACGGGGTAGTTAACTCAGAAGGGGCTAGCTTTTTATCAACAAATAAAGGGAGAGAAAGATCTCTTTCTGTGTCAGACCATGGGTCTCAAATGTAAGGATGAACAAAGCATTTCATTATACATTGTCTACGTAAGTGCAACTGCAGTACATTACATATGAGTTACAATAAAACGTTTTAATATATTGATGGAGCTATCTTATAGGAATTGATCAACAAGAAATCGTCTGTGGAAGCATAGGGCGACATGTATGTACGGGACTGCGCTAGTATTCTGGTGTCCTTTCAGCGAAAAAATTGGCACAGCCCTGTTCTTTCGATGTATGAGCAGGTGTACTCCAAAATAAGACTCATTTAGTGGCACCCACGACACTTTGTAATGCACCTAAAATGTGGGGGTGTTCTGGAGGCGTGTCGCACCATAACCATATGATTCTACAGATTTATGACTGGAGGGCGGCAAAACTAAGTGCATTACTGCTGGAACAGGCAGACCAAGTTAAAAGTGGTTTACCTGAGCCTGAGATGTTGTAGTGGAACTAGAATACGCCAAATCTATGACTCGCAGTAGAGCAGGTTCATTCTACACTGCTTTGAAGCTATTTAGAAATGGCTTCTATGCACCTAGATCATACATGTCGCCCAAAATGTGCAGCCATACTTTATATAAATATGATTTACTTCTTGCCTACAATAAATTTCTGTCCATTAAAGTAATAACATATGTGCTTAAAACAGATGGATGGTCATCTTTATATGTATTTAAGACAAGCATTCAGCTATAAGAAGCCATGTTAAAATGGTTAAGCTCTTAACCTTTTCCCTAGGATAATGTTATGTAATACTGGATTGTTATGTATCCAGAGTAAAATTTAAACCACTTATAATTTGTCGATTATTAGATCAAATAAAAAAATAATCAAAATAATTGAATTAGGGACACATTGAGAATAAAAATAGATTGTATTGTGGGTCTAAAATACTAATCCATATAGTACAATCATGTAATCAAGTACTGGAAGTGAGATGTATTTTAAATGAATGCTGCCTCCTATGAAACCTTTTTTATTTTCTGCAGCAAATAACTAAAACATTTTTTTCAATTGTTTTTTTTTTTTTTTTTCACTAGCATGTATCATGGAATTTAATCTTAACCACTTGCTGACCTACTGTAGACTGCTAACAGTCCTGTCAGACATGGGGATTAATGGTGCAGTCAAGAAGGGGTTAAAGAGGACCCGTGGCTTCTCCTGACATGAATGTTTTAGTAAATACTGTAATAGTACTCTCACTATATAAAAATTTTAGAGCATCTTTCCTTGGATCTCTGTGTTGTGTGGTAGAAATGTATCATTATTTTGTCATCTTGGTGGTGTTACTTGTTAGTCAGTTTGCCCAGGGATTTTGGGCCACATGTATGAAAACTGTCTAGGTCTAAAATTCACTTTGCTGCCCATAGCAACCAATCATAGTGCCCCTTTCATTTCATATATTGCTCAGGGAAAATGAGAAGGGCACTCTGATTGGTTTCTATGGGTAACAAATTGAATTTTAGACCTAGTCAGTTTTCATACATGTGGCCCTTTGTTCTTGATTTTGATGCAGAATTTAGCTATGGATTTCACTCACTGCATTGCAATGAATTTTGAGGCACTTCCTCAACAGAATAAGGCATGCTGTAGAATTAAAACATTTTAATATGCTAAGTTTCCATTACTGTAACTATTTATAACTAAAAAAGCTATTACAGCTGTAGCAGCTGGGATCCAGACATAAAGGGGCCACTCATGTACAAGAACATTATAAGTTTTTGTAGGGAAATAGATCATCAATGAAAGAGTATCAACATCACGGAAATTAATAAAATATATAATTTGATTGAGAGATCATGATGACAAAAATGATTCAAAAAACAATATCCAATCCTTCTGACCAAGCGCCTGCGAAACCAGTGTAATATAAACAAAGAAGGAATAGGGGGGGAGGTATGGGGTATCTTGCGACGGCAGCCAACTGTGCCCGCCCGTTGTCCGTGTTAAGCACCCACACCCCCAGGTTCTCCTGTGCCAACAGAGGGGGGGCATGGGAAGTCTTGCAGCGGTGGCCAACTGCGCCCGCTCGTTCTCCGTGGCAAGCATCTGCACCCTCAGGTCCCCTGTACCAGCAGAGGGGGTGTATGGGGTTAACTAGCCATTGCCCGGAGCAACTACCCTCACCTCCAGGTTCCCCTGGTATCCTCAAGTCCTTTTCGAATTGCGGGGAGAGGTGCAGTGTGGGACTCTGTAGTGATGGGGTGGTGCGCCGGCATTAAAAAAAGCAGACAACACAAGTATTCTGGGAAACTTCAGGCTTTACTCACGGTACTTATCTTGTGAACGTTACATGGTTATGAAGCAAGGCACATGTCTCTTAAACACATCCTCTTTCTCTGGACACTTGGCGACTCTTTCAACCTCTTTATGGTTCTGACCCAGTCCAGCTGTGCAAGATGCTGGCACTGTTGACACAGGACACACTCTGTCCACTCAATGGGTCCCTTGACTCTTCTGGCAGTCCCCCAAACTACCTACCTGTAATTCTGGGTTGTCTGACTCTCTTCAGAGTCCTGTCTGGATCTCCACTTTCTCTGTGTCAGTGCCTGCTCAATCTCAGGTATAGCAGTGAGTCAGGCTGTTCTCTTCTGCCTCGGCCTGCCCTATCTATTGGCAGCTGGATAGACAGGGGTTCCCTTAACTTGCTGCTTTCAACTGGAACTATATACAGCAACCATACTTATACTTCTCACTACTACGGGGCTAACAGCTTCCCTCCTATAACTATCTGCCTGACCTCCAGCTCCGCCCCCTTCAGCTCTCCTGATTTGCTGCTCCCCCTAACAGTCCCAACTGTCACTCTGACTCTCAACTGTCACCAACTGCAGCTACTCCCCTCGAGCTTGCCATCCTACTCCCTGGTTTCCCATGGCAACCCACTGCTGTCAACATCCCAACACAAGCATAACCCCTTACACCAGCATTGGAGTATAGCGCTTCCTCCTGCTTCTTGTGTATTTTTTGTATTTAATTTCAGGTCAAATATAATTTTTCATTATTATACATTACTATATATGGGATATGTAATACCTTATGATATATATGCAATCACCTCACTTTGTTTGCAAATCCATGTATTCATATTGTCGTTATTTGATGATAAATTTCTTTTGATACATGGGCGTTATGTTTATTGGGGAGCAGGTTGGGCCATTTTTTCTATTAAGTGCATTTTTTAATAATTTTATCATCATGATATATACAACTTATAGATTGTATTAATTTCTGTGGTTTTGCTAACCACTAAAAACATTTTCCTAAAACCACACTCAATTGTTTGGTGATTTGTCCCCCTTTTTGTTGTATAGGTGGTACACTCTGTGTAGTGAAGGACAAAGCTAAGTTGTTGACTTTTTGCTATCTGACACTGCTATGTGGGTTCTCTGACATAAGGATCCACTATCTACACCTTAAATGATTGCTGTTGTTTCAGTTTCATCAATAGGTAGTGGTGGCCAGTCTAATTTTTGGTGGGGGTCTATGAGTTCTAGTTACATCCTTGCAAATATTTGCTGTGAGTGAAGGGAGTTTGTTAAAAGTAGGTGATACAGTATAGAAATTCAATTTTTAAGTAGAGATGGGCGAATTGATTCTAACGAAGAGGAATTAGTTTAGAATTTCAGGAAAACTTCGGTTCGGAACGAAGTCGAACTTTGGGGTACTTCGCATGAACAAACTGTGCATTTGATTGATAAAATGGCTGCGAGCACATGGCGTTACATGGGGCAAAGAACTCTGGGAGGAAGAAGGGCATAGCCTGCATGACGTGTGCAGAGATGAAGCCAATCAGAGACCGGCGGGATTCTGTGACGTCACCGCACTATATAAGTCCGAGCGCGACGCTGGGAGCTCATACCGCTTTCACTGTACTGAGTAGGGAAGGTGCTGCTGCAGCTGCTTGTAATAGCTGATGTTAAAGAACTCATTTTTATACAGCGATTTTTGGGGGGTTTCACAGCTTGTCTCAGAGACTGCTTCTCTTAACGTTCTATTTCTGCTTTTGTGGGGTATTGGATCTGAAGTCCAGTGTGCGTCCAGTGCAGCTGCATATACATTTTAATGCTATCTGCTCACAGCTCATTGAATATACAAGGGTGATCTAAGCCTGTTCCTGTTGTATTCATTTAAAGAAACAGGGTTTTTACAATACAAATACCACTTCATTTTTGGCTGCTGAATTCTTTTGCGCAATTTACATCCAGGGTTAATTAAGCGTTGTTCTGCTGTTGTGGTGACTAAAATAAACCGTCTTTTTCACCGCCAAAAAATACATTTTTCCTGTAGCATAATTAACAAGCGAAGGTTAATTACAAGTTTTTCTCTTGTTGTGTACCATAAAATACACGCAATTGTAACACGCTACAAAGCTGGTAGTTTTTGGTTGCTCAATTCTTTTGCGCAATTTACATCCAAGGGTTAACTAAGTATTTTTCTGCAGTTGTACTCAGTAAAAGAAAACTTTGTTTTTCACAGCTACAGAAGAAGTTCTGTAGCATAAAATTTATATCCGAAGGTTAATTAAGCCTGTTTGTGCTTTTATATTCAGTAAAATACACAGAGTTTTTAAACGGCACATACAAGTCAATTTTTCCGCCAATTTGTGGAGCGCAAATTTATATCCAAAGGGCTACCCTTACTTCTTAGTGGGTTCATTTGGAGTCTAATACAGGGATGTGGTATTTATCATATACAGGATATTTTCAAGCAAACAGTGTCTGTAATTTTGTACAAAACCAAGTATTTCAGACAGAGAGGTGGCAGGTCTTCACCTGCGAGTGGACTGTGGCACAAAACATTCTCCTGGAGCAGGCCCAGGTCGCCGCACGCCAGGGGACGTCGCAGCAGGGGTCACTCGGTGAGGCTACAACTGGCGATGTCATCTAAGCGGCCGTGTGCTGAATAGCAACCCAGGGTTCTTGATTGGATTGACTAGGTCATACTCTTCCTCCCAGATGACATCTGTAACAACCATGCCAGAGTCGGTGGATAGTCAGACCTCACACCCTTAGGTGGCATGGCCCGGGAGCGGGGTCATTGGCCCTACCTGTCTCAATCCCGCCTTGTCCATCCGGTTCCCTCATCTACTATGTGGTCTCGAGCTCAGCCGCACTCTAAATAGCGAGGATGAACAATTTGAGGAGGGCAGTCAGCAGCTTATTTGGCAGCGAGAAAATGGGGCAATATCCCCTGCTTCTTGCAGTAGGCGGCAAAGTATAGATGTGGAGAGTGGATGGGAGGTTATGTTGTGAGGGGTCAGCCTCTGCATACAAGGGACCGTGATGAGGACTGCAGGACGATGAAACACAAATAGATGATGATGTAACCCGCCGCACTTGGGAGCTTGGTGAAAAGCATGGGCTTCATCATCGTCAGGAGAAGAGGGGCGTCAGACTTGCGCGTCAGGAAGCAGACGCCAGCCAGCAAGTGGGTGGTGTGGCCGTGAGTCAGCAGGGTAGCAGCAGTGTGAGGTGGGAGCATCGGCCAAGGGGTAAAAAACCCGCTTCGCAGTGTCCAAGGAAAGTAGCAGGCAACAGGGGTCAGCGAAAGGCAGCGGCGGTAGTAGTCACTCAGTGCGGGCGTTGGCGGTAAAATCAGATACTCGGTCGGTGTGGTAGTCTTGGGTCTAAGCACCGGAGGAGCCGAATTATGGGTATTTGTAGAATCTGTGGGCTGAAAATGAGCGTGGCCAGGGAGCTAATGTTGGCACCACGGCCCCTGCGTCAACACATGCAGCGTCACCATCCGGTAGCTGGGAGAAACTTGGTCAGTGTGGTGGTCATCCTGCCAAACGCTGCAGCAGCAGCAGCAGCGCCATTGGAACGCATGCCATTGCAGCCTGTCAAGGCTACACCAGCTATGACAGAAGGGAGCAGGTTTTCTTTTGACATAATCTCCCGGTCCAGATTGCTCCTGATCCTCACTATCATGGCGCCAGCGACGGTCTGGCGAGGCGATTGCAAAGAGACAACAGTATGCGTCCAAACCATCCTAAGGTGCAGCAGCTGACCGTGCTCCTGTCCAAGTTGTTGGTTAATGCAGTCCCTCCCTTTCCAATTGGTGGACTCCTATGCACCTTCCAGAAAACTATTGGCTTGTGCCGAGCCAGAGATGGAGAGTTCCAAGCCGTATTTTCTTTTCCAAAAGGCTGTGCCAGCATCTTTCAAAATATGTAGAACGAAAGTGGGCCAGTCACTTTAGCTTATCGTTTGTTCCAAGGTGCACGGCAGCTGCGGACGTCTGGAGCTCTTAAATACGGTCTGGGACAAGTACATGGTCCTTTACGGCCCATTGGGTGAATTGTGCTTCCTGCCAGGCATACCAACAACCTTGGACAGGAGCTCGCGCTTTCTCCTCCACGTGTCAAAAATGCGGCTCCTGCCTCCAATGTCCGCCTCTCCCTTTTCCTCACACCACCTCCATCTCAGCCTCCACAAGTACTGCTCCATCATACCCACATGTGTAGGGCACACGGTGTCACGCAGTTATACACCTGACTTGCCTCCGGAGAACGAAGTCACATAGGGGAGGAACTTGCTACCGCGTCTTGCAGTCAAGAAAATCGATTGTGTGGCTTTCTCGCGCAACTGCTAAATCGGATCCATAGTGACGGAACAATGCGAGTAACATGGTGTCGTGGCAAAGCAGGAGGGTGGTCCATGCGACCCTGCTTTGGCGCATGTGTTCAATCTGGTTGTGAAATAGGTTCCTGAATTCTTCCACGATCTTCAGAAGTTTCTGAAAATGGCCAGGAAACTGTGCTGCACTTCATCCATTCCTACAAAGCAGGAAAACACCCTCTCTTCTTTTTTTAATCTTTTTTAATTTTTTTCTTTTATTTTTTTATTATTTTTATATTTTTTTTCTTTAATTTTTTTTTTTTCTATCTTTTTTTTTTTTAATTTTTATTTTTTTTTCTATTTTATTTTTTTATCTATTCTTTTTTATTCTTTCCTTTTTTTTATTTTTTTTTTTTATAATTTTTTATTTTTTTTTTTATATTTTTTTATTTTTTATTTTTTTTTTTCTTTTTTCTTTTTATTATTTTTCTTTCTTTTTTTTTTTATTTTCTTTTTTATTTTTTTTATTATTTTATTTATTTTTTATTTATTTTAATTATTTTTTTTTTTTTTTTTTTTTTTTTTTATTTTTATTTCTTGTTTTTTTTTTTGTTTATTTTTTTCTTTTTTTCTATTCCATTTCTTTATTTTTTTTGTTTTTTCTTTTTTTTTTCTAATTTTTCTTTGTCCCTTTTTTCTTTTTTATTTTTCTTTAAATTTTTTCTTTTTTTTTTTGTTGGACTTTTTTTTCTTGTTTTTTTTTTCTTTTTTTTTTTTTCGCATTGTTTCTTATAAGAGTTGCAGAAGGCAGTCACGGACTCCACAACCACTCTGATTATGTGATGTTTCACCAACCCATTGGAATTCAAACATGCACATGTTGAGGACCGACTGTGTGAAACAGAGATGTTCCATTAACGATTTTTGATGATCCAGGCAGGGCAGGAGTATCCCCTGTGTATACTTTGATGTCAGCCAGTGGCAGCTCTATGCGTGACACACTGCCGTTTGTTGAGGCATTCGAGGACGACACGTTATTTGTCTTGTTGCCAGGGACTACAGGATTAATAAACGTCTTCACTCTTCATGTCCGCGGGGAAAGATGCTGAAACAATCTGTCTGGGGCTGGGGACTGGGAGACGTGGCGGACTACATCTCGCGGCCACATGAGTCGGTGGGGGACTGAAATGGAGGAGGAGGGCAGGAGGAAGGAAATTGGAGCAAGAAGCATTGTGCGGCCTGGAGAAATGAGTGGTTATCAACCCAAGTGACAAGAGAGGAGGAGTGGAGGAGGCCATAGATGGAGATGGGGGAGGGAAGACGAGGAAGATGACCCGCACGCACCGTGCGGCAGTTTTGCAAGTGGATGATGGGTGGCAGGGATCCCTGAAGTCACTTATGCAGATCGGCCCGCGGCAAGCTGAATTTGCCTCTGGCTAGTGACAGCGAATGAGGTCAGCATCCGGCAGAGGGATGACTTCTTGCTCTCCACCTATTGGACCGTCGCTAATGGTCCAAATGGGAGCTTTTTCAAGCTTGCTGTAGAGGGAGGACAAGACTCAAATAGTATAGACAATCCTCCGTAGTCAGTTGGCCGCTGCCTATGTGCGGCATCGTCCCTCCTCGACAGGTCTGTCGGGGTTCTGAAGCGCTCACTTACTACTGCGCGGCTGCTGGGGGTCAGGTGTGGGTGTAGGAGCAGTACAAGCTCCATCAGCAGAAAGCCTGAAGGTCTGAATTCGCAATGGAGATGAGCAGCGTTCCTTCACCACGCTAGTGAGGAGGGCAGTGCCAGTAGAAGCCGGGAGCAGCAGCAAGAACCTGGAACAGTCCCTGAACCAACAGTGGTGGCCTACTTGGACAACGCCGAAACCTCCGCCAACGCAGTTAGAAAGATCAGCTGGCTACTGGGTAGCCAAAACGTGGATGTGAGGCCGCAAAACTTGACGAGTTTGCAGTGGAGGAAGCTGTCCTGCCCGGCCAGTGTGTGGATCAGATGGTGTTCAGTGCGGTGGGGGAACATCGTTACCGAAGAGTGGGAGGAACTCGCTGAGTGGCACGGGAAATAGTAGGAATGAAAGGACGAACCTTTTGTCAAGATGAATTCAGGAGTGGATCGAGCGGATTTCACACAAGAACATATGCCTTAGGCGTCCGGACTACTCAGCATGACGCCTCCACCCAAGACATGTGAGAGACTCAAATGGTATGGGTTAAAATTACCTGCGATGCAGCAAACTATTCTATATGCCGCACTACCCACCTGATGCCGCACTCATCAGCTGATTAATTTCATCCATCTGCCACAACCAATCTTTACCAGGGACTGGTATTTTTCCACCCACCTCCACATCTGTCATTAGTGCACACTCTATTACACCTCATGCTGCTGCTGATGTTGCTGGGCTGCCAGACATTCCATACAGACTGTGTCATTGTGCACTCTGTGCCATACTCCAGATTTATCCACCTCCAGAGACTGTAATTGTGCCACGTCTGACCTCTTGCTGCTGCTGCCGTGACCGACCACACTGTGTCATTGTGCGCAATCTGTGGACTATGCTGCCTTTTTTGCAACTCCCTGAATGTCATGGTGCGTCGGCGACTGTATGACCTCATGCTGCTGCTGTGGCTGCTTGCCGTAACCTCCAGCACTGTTCTATTTGTGCCACTCTGGTGGCTACTTCCTGATTTTGCCCCCTCCAGTATGTCATTGTGCCACCTGGTCTGACCTCATGCTGCTAGCTGCCGTGCACTCCACACTGTGTCATTGTGCCACTGTCTGACACTCATGCTGCTGCCACCCATACCCTCCACTCTCTGTTAATTGTTTGCCACTCTGTAGGCTCTACTACTGAATGGCTTCCACCTCAGAATGTCATTGTGCCTCTGTCTGACCTCAATGCTGCTGCTGTCGTGAACTCCTCACACTCTGTTCGCCCATTGTGCCACTCTGTGCCTACTCCTGTTTTTGACACCTCCAGAATGTAATTGTGCCACGCACTGAACTACTGGTGCTGACTGTGGCTGCGGACCGTAACCTCCACAACTGTGTCATTGTGCCCAATGCTGTGGCACGTAATTCAGGGTTATTGCCACCTCCAGAATGTCATTGTGCAACGATGACTTCATGCTGCTGCTGAAGTGCGCCTACAACAACTGTGTCATTGTGACAAGATCTGAACCTCATGCTGCTGCACTGCCGTGCCGCCTTCCACACTGTGTCAGTGTGTGCCACTGTGCCTGACCTCATGCTGCTTGCTGCCATGACCTCCCACTGTGTCGAAGTGCCACTCTGTGGCCTAGATCGAGGGTTTTTGCAATCTCCAGAATGGTCATTGTGCCACTGTTGCTGGCCTCATGCTGCTGCTGTTGATGAGGCCGTTACACAATCACATGGGTCTTGTGACCACTCTGTGGCCTGACTCTGTTTGTGCACTCCAGAATGTCATTGTGCCAGCTCCTCTGACCTCGTGCTGCTTTGCTGTGACCTGTCCACTCTCTGTCATTGGACTCTCTGTGGCCTACTCCTGTTTTTGCCACTCCAGAATGGTACATTGGGCACATGTCTGAACCTCATGTGCACTGCGGACGTTGCCGTCCACACTGTGTCATGTGCCACTGTCTTAAACCTCATGCTGCTGCTGCCGATGCCCTCACACACTGTGTCATTGTTTCCATTTTCTAATGCCATCTCGCTGAGCCTCATGCTGCTGTGACCTTCCACTCTCTGTCATTGTGCACTCTGTGGCCTACTACTGTTTTGTCAACTCAGAATGTCATTGTGCACTGCTCCTGAGCTCATGATCGCGCTGCAGTGCCCCCTCACTGTTTCATTGTGCCACTCTATGACCTTCTTGCTGTCTGCTCCTGCGCCGTCAACCTCAACTCTCTGTTATTGTGCCACTCTAGTGGCCTATCTCCTGGTTTATGCAGACACTTCCAGAAATGTTATGTGGGCCGACTGCCTGACCGTCATACGTGCTGCTGCCGTGACCTCCACACTTTGACATTGTGCACTCTGTTTGCCCACTTCTGTTGTTGACATCTCGAATGAATGTCATAGAGCCACTGCCTGACTCATGCTGCTTCTGCCGTGCCCTCAACACTGTGTCATTCGTGCCCACTGTTGACCTCATGCTTGGCAGGGCACTGCCGTGCCCTCCACATGTGTCATTGTGCCACTGTCTGACATCTGCTGCTGCCAGCATCACTCGCACTCTCTGCGGCCACTCTGTGCCTACTACTGCTTTGCCACCTCCAGAATGTCATTTTGTTTTTTGCACCTGTCTGACCTCATGCTTCTGCTGCCTGTGACGCACACACTCTGTCATTTGTGCCAATCTGTGGCCTACTCATGTTTTATGCCACGTGCCCGATGTCATTGTGCCCATTGTCTGACTCATGCTGCTGCTGTGGCATAGCTGCCATACCTCACACTGTGTCATTGTGCCACTTGTGGCCTACTCCTTGTTTTTTTTACCACCTTCGAGAATGTAATTGTGCACGGTCTGACCTCATGCTGGATGCGGACGTCCCTTACCAACACTGGTCATTGATGCCACTCTGGCTCGCGCGTTCGTGCTGCTTTTGCTGTGACCTCCACTCTCGTCAGATTGTGTCCACTCCGTGGCCTACTACTGTTTTGCCACCTCTGATGTCAATTGTTGCCATGCCTGACCTCAATGCTGCTGCTGCCGTGGCCTCCACGCTATGTCAATGTGCCACTCTCTGACCTCGTGCTGCTTTTGCTGTGACCTCCACAAACCTGTCATTGTGCCACTCTGTGCCTACTACTGTTTTGTAACACTCCAGAAATGTCCATTGTGCCACTGCCTGACATCATGCTGCTGCTGCCGTGCACCTCCACTCTGGGTCATGTGCTCACTTCTCCTGACCTCATTGCCTGTTTGCCCATGCCGCATTCACACTACACTCTCTGTCATTGTGCAATCTCTGTGGACCCTACTCTGTTTTAGCACACCTCCAGAATGTTATTGGTGCACACTCGCGCTGACCTCAATACTGCTGCATGCGCGTGTACTCCACACTGTCGACATTGATGCGCACTCTGTTGCCCACTCCTGTATTTGCCATCTCCAGAATGTCATTGTGCCACTGCCTGCCTCGCATGCTGCTTCTGCCTGCCCTCCACAACTGTGTCAATTGTGCACTTGTCTTGACCTCATGATGCTGCTGCCGTGGCCCTCCACAATGTGGTCATTGCTGCCACTGTCTGACATCTTGCTGCTGCCACCTTCACATCCACTCTCTGTCCATTGTGCCACTCTGTAGGCCTACTACATGCTTTTTTTTTGGCCGCCCCCCTACCTCCAGGATGTCATTGTGCCACTGTCTGACCTCATGCTTCTGCTGCCGTGACCTCCACACTCTGTCATTGCTGCCACTTCTGGTGGCTACTCATGTCTTTTGCCAACTCCAGAATGTCATTGTGACCATTGTCTGACCTCATGCTGCTGTGTGGCTGATGCCATTAACCTCCACCATGTGTGTCATTATTTTTTATGCCACTCTCCATCTCCTCTATGGCCTACTCCTGTTTTTACCACCTCCAGAATGTAATTGTGCCACGGTCTGACCTCATGCTGCTGCTGACGATCCTTCCACACTGTGTCATTGTGCCACTCTCTGACCTCGTGCTGCTTTTGCTGTGACTCCATCTCTGTCATTGTTGCCAATCTTGTGGCCATAGGCACTACTGTTTTGTACAATCCAGAATGTCATTGTGCACTGCCTGACCTCATGGACTTACTGCCTGACGTGCCCTCCACGCTGTGTCATTGTGCCACTCTCTGACCTTCATGCTGTTGTCGCATTGCCGCATCACCGACACTCTCTGTCATTGTGCCACTGTGTGGCCTACTCCTGTCTTAGCCACTCTGAAGTTATTGTGCCACTGTCTGACATCATGCTGATGCTGCCGTGACTCTCCAAGCACTGTGTACTTCTGCTAGCCACTCTGTTGCCAACTCCTGTTTTTAGCACCTCCTGATATGTCCATTGTGCCAGCTGCCTGACCTCATGCTGCTGCTGCCGTGCCATCACACTTGTTTGCAGTCTTCATTTATGCCTCTGTCTGACCTCATTCTTGCTGCCACCGTCACCTCCACTCTCTGTCATTTGTAGCCACTCACTGTGGTCCATACTACTTTTTGCCAGACCTCCTGAGTGTAATTGTGCACTGGTCTGACCTCATGATGCATGTGCACGTGAACCATCTACTCTGTGTCATTGTGACCACTTCATCTGAACTAGTGCTGCTTTTGCTGTGGACCTCCACTCTCTGTCATTGTGCCACTCTGTGACCTACTATGTTTTGTTGCCCTCCAGAATGTCATTGTGCCACTGGCTGACCTTCATGCTGCTGCTGCCATGCCCCTCCAACACTGTGTCATTGTGCAACTCTCTGACGCTGCGGCATGCTGTGTGCTCCTGCCGCCGTCACCTCACTCTCTGTCATTGTGCTATCTGTCGGGGTAACTCCGTGGTTTTGCACCTCCTGATTGTTATTGTTTTTTTTGCGGGATCCCCCCTCCCCCCCCCCCACCTTCTTTTTGCAGCTGCCTTGAACCTCATGCTGCTAGCTGACGTGACCTCCACCACTGTGTCATTGTGCCACTCTGTTGCCCACTCCTGTTTATGCACCGCCAGAATGTCATTGTGCACTGCTGACCTCGATGGATGCTGCTGCCGTGGCCTTCCACACTGTGTCATTGTGCATCTCTGACTCATCGCTGCTGCCACGTCCACTCACTCTCTGTCATTGTGGCACCTCGTGGCTATACTGTTTTGCCACCTCGGGCAGAATGTCAGTGTGCCACTGCCTGACCTCATGCAGCTGCTGCGTGACATCCACCACTGTGTCATTGTAGGCCACTCTGTGCTCTATCTTCCCTGATTGGTTGCCAGCTCAAGATTGAATGTCATTGTGCCATGCTGTCCTCATGGCCTGCTGGGCTGCCGTGTGTTACCTCCGACATGTGTCGAGTGTGCCACTGTTGACTCATGCTGCTGCCACGCGTCACTCCACTCTCTGTCATGTGCCTCATGTGGAACTCCTCCTGTTTTTAAGCCAACTCCAGAGATGTCATTGTGCCACTGTCGACCTCATGCTGCTGCTGTGCTGCTGCCGTAACCTCTACACTCGTGTCATTGTGCCACTTGTGGCCTACTCCTGTTTTCGCCACTCTACAGATGTCATTGTGCCACTGTTGTCTCTCTTGCTTGCTGTGGCTGGGTGCCGTCACCTCACAATTCTCTGTCACTAATGTTGCCACTGAGCTCTCAAACTTGTTTTTTCCTGCTTTAGCTGGCTGACTCTTATCAGGCTACATTCCCGCTTCGTTTTTTTGTCAGTTTTGCCCTCTTAAGTGCCCAAGGGAATTTTATAGTGAAGCGATTCTAAGATCGGCGGAAAGCATCTGCGTGTTGACATACTAAAAGCACAACAATGATATGAAGAACAAAACCAAGCTCCGCTCTGCATATTTAAGCATGGCACATGTTCTACAGCCCACCCTGCAGGCGTCTGTGCAGCCTGGCAGGAAATATCTGTTTTTAACGCGATTCGTCCGAACAGTATTCAGACCGAATTTATTTTTGTCGGGAAATTCGGCGAAGTGACCGAACCGAATTTTTGAGAAATTCGCCCATCTCTAGTTATAAGTATAAATCTGCAGCTTAATCTGCTTACAAATTTAGAACAAAATGTGGATGTAGCACTTGTAGAATTCATTGTAGATTTTAGGATTGTATTACAGCAAAATGTTTTACACGGAGTTTACTCAAACACCCTGAAAATGTGCAGTATGAAAAGGAGTTGTGCAGACTGCAGTATCCAAGTTGTCTTATTTGTGTTTACTCACTATTTTTTTCCGAAGGTCATGTTCATACAGGTCTATGTCAGAAATACAAGACAATGCCCCTTTTTTCTGTTGTGGAGTTTTACTTTGTATGTGGCAGATTTGGCCGTAGTTTGGGATTATCCAAAACAGTTACTGTATAAAATCTTAGCAGAATAAGTCAGTGATGAACATGTCACTTACTTTTCTTTGCATGTTAGATTTTCATTCCTGCATTGAAAGAATCTATGGCAAAGATTCATATTGAAAATAATGGTCCAAGGTTTAGTGGTAGAAGATTTTAAAGATTTAAAGAATTTACATGGATTTCAGCACAGAATACATGCAAACTCTAAGCCTAAAGGTCATACACTCCCTTAATTCAGATAACACATCAAATACAACTTAATATGTACTATATAATGTAACAGTATGCTGGGTATGCACTGCTGAGACAAGACTAAGGGCATGTCCCCACGGCAAGGGTTTTCGGCCGGTTTTTCAGCCAGTTTGCGGTTTTTCAGACCGCCTGAAAAACCAGCCGAAAATGAGCACAATTGTGCTCTATGGAAAACCCGTGCAGCAGTCCCCACTGCACGGGTTTTCCGTCGGGCGGTTTTGCCGCCCGCAGTCCGCTCAAAAAACATTGAGCATGTTAATTGTTTCATCCGGTTTCCGGACGGAATATGAACACCTCAATGGAAGGGGGGAGTCCTGTTCTCCGCTCATCGGTTTTTGTCCCTTGCCGTGGGAACGCAACCTTAGGTGGCTAAGGATATGTCACATCTAAATTTTGTATGGCAAACACAAATCACATGTTTTCCCCTTGATAAATAACATGGGAACTGCATGTAATACAAGTTCCCATGTTCCCCTATCCTAAATGTTTATATGTAGTTGGTCCTTTTTATGACAGATAAATCTAAACTCTCAAGAGAAATGTAATTTAAAAAAGTCTATTTTACAGAGGCCTGTTTCTCTCAATCTATAATGGCATGACCACAGAGAGAGGCATTAGTGTTATGGACCCACTTGGTAAGTCTATCTTGATGTGATAGGTAGGCATTTGCAACTTGATCAAACTGCACACTAAAAACCTTTTTATTTTATGTGTGTACAAAGGATAGCAGCAATGCATTTTAAATTATCCACTAATTTAATGTTTGTATGGGTTTATGTGTCTGCTGTGTGTTGCTCTACTTGTGTTTGAAAAAAAAATATACATAGTCTACAAAATTTTGCCCTTTCTGTATGTCCCACCCATACCGCCCAAGGAGAAGGTGGAAGGAAGAGAAAAAAATGTTTTTAACCACTATCCTAAGTTGTTTATATAATTGAGGTATTTTAAGCATATTTTTCTAACCACATTTAATAGCTAAGCTGTTCACACATGTGAGGTATTTTAAGAAAATTTTAATAGCCATGTTGTCCAAAAGGCTTTCAGTTCTTGGTTCAGTTTATTGGTCTTTATTTACCATTATATTCCATACTTCCAATGTTGAATTAAGTTCATCAAATTATTTGATTTCTCTAACAACGGGGCATACTGAATAATACAAATTAAAATAGTATTCCTTTACTATTTGGCTTCTTCAGTCCTATTTTAATGGCCAATTCACAGTGTTTTGAGTCTATGGGAACAATAATTAGAAATACTTTTTTAATTATCTGGTTTATCTCATTCCACTAACAAAAGAGTTTAGGGCTTTTCTAAACCATATGCAATAGATTTGTAGTATTAATCCCCCACCTCAAGAAATCTGAGTTTCTCTAACTCCGAAGTGAAATATTATTTTAAGTCTATAATATGACCAACTCAAATTATATAAAGAGCCATGCAAAGAGACTTATTCCTAGATACTTTGCTTATCTTTTAAAATCATATCTTTTTTGGTTATACTTGAATATGATAGGGATTAAATAGCAGATAAATGTCAGCTCTTCTGTATGTATCAATGGTTCAGCTATTTTATGTTTTCAGCCATTTTATGTTTTGTAACTTATTAAGGTTTTCACACAGCACAAGAAGAATGATCTGTTTTTTTGTTTTTCACAAAGAATTTTCAGTTCCTTACGTGCTCACGATCAAAGATTCCCTAGCTTGAAACTCAAGGTTAGATACATTCAGGAGGCCCAGAATGTTGTTGGTTCCATTGTCAAGGATAAGACATGACAGCTGAGAAGCTGTCTGCAAGGAGGGGGCTTATTGGAAATTTGCCAAAGTGATATGCTTAAATCTGTATCTTTTTCTTTCTATTAAACAGTTGTAGTGCTTGATACACTCTCTTTGAGTCATGTGTCAGTACTCTCATTATCTGAATAAAGTACATACATTTTCAATTTGGAATATCATAGTATTATTTTAAAGGCAGTTGACCTTATCAGATTGGCGTTACCTGGGTGAGTGTGGTTTAATATTGGTGAAGGAGATACCTGTGCCCTGACGTACTGTGTAAGGATATCGGGAAGGACAGAAAAGGTCAAAAATGCAACATTGCAGGCAAGAAGCTTGTCTTAGTTAACCTCTGTCCTCTCTGAGTTTCCTCTGCATGTGCAGGAGCAAGGGTGTCATATAGGCCCTTACCAGTAAGTGCCACGCCATATTATTTAGTATGGAGGACCTGTAATACTGTGGTAAAGCATATCTCCCGTTGATATTTTGTTGCAATTTTTGGATGTGCGGCTTTCTTTATAATTGTGTTCTGGGTGTTGTACAAGATTGCGGTATGTGCAAGGAACGGAGAAGAGGAAGTCTGGGCCCTTCTTGCACCCCCTAAATAAGTATACTCCTAAACGAATTAGCTAGGAATTTAAGGGAGGAAGTCCGTTTGGAGGAGAAACATTTCCAAACCAGGCAACCCACTAAAGGGAGGGAAACAGGAGGGGGAAATAAAGTTAAAACAAGGGGCACGGGAATATGAGTAACCAATTAATCAAAAATGAGGATTTTAAGAAGGCAAAGCAAGTAGTGTCAGATCAGGTGCAGAGTGGAAAAAAGGCATTGAGGAGGTGATACAGAAAATAGAAGGGTGGGGGGAGAATGGATGGATTCTAAAAAGGGGAAGGAAGTTCAGAGGTTAGTTGAAGGATCATGATTTAGATGAACATGTGGAAAAATGGTGTCAAGTTTTAGAGAGTGAAGAATTGGCATTTGGTGAGAAACCCACTGTACCACTGCCATATCTTTCAGACCAGAAACCGCCTATCTTGGTGGCAGAGTCCACCGATTGGACCTGCCACAGGTGTGGCCAGCAAAATCCAGATTGGAGAAATACCTGTTTCAATTGTGGTGCACCAAGACCTAGAAGAGGAGGTGTATATCCTGTGCTCACTAAAACTCAGCCTATGTCCCATCCGGTTGCATCACAGCTAAGCAGCTCTACAGTACTGAGACAACTGCAGTTGGCGCAGACACCACGACTCCACCCCCTTCAAGCCTCTAGCTTATCAACAGAATATGACATCAGAGCTGTGTCTGACTGGTGTCCTTGGACACCGCAAAAAGCAATACGTTTAATAACAACTCTCCCAGACCCATTCCTGCAACCTGTTCCTTTTGCTCGCCAATTATCATCCAACAGACTTATTCTGTAGCATGACTTGACTGCAGAGCCCAAATAATGTGGAAGGTGCGAGAAAATGTTGACAGCATGATCATTGATAAGGTTGAGAAGTTAACACAAGAGACACTGAACCGAGTGCTCAGCACTCAGTAGAAGAAAACGCATGCTTCAGGCAAACAGTATACTACAGCTCTCTTTCAATGGGCTAAGGAAAAGATGCAGGAGGGATCATTGGGGTTAAAAGGCATGAAGCAGGGAAAGACAGAATGTTTTGAACAAAGGCTGACAGCAGCCTGGCCGGACCTGGGTTATGATACAGAAGGTCCTCTGGTAGAAAAACTCCTTGTGCAGGCATTTGTGACTGGGCATAGCCATCACATACAGGAAAAGTTGAAGATATGTGCACCTACATGGTGTACTGAGAGGATAGAAACCTTTGTCACAACAGCTATGAGGATTCAGATGGATAACCCTCACCCCTCCCACCTCCAAATCACAGGGCAAGGCAATAGTAATGGTTAGCCAGCTCTCTGTATGGACCCCTTGCATGGAGTTTACATGCTTCAATTGTGGCCGCTCCGGTCACTTCAAAAGAGTGTATAGCCCCTAAAAAGCAGGAAAAATTGACAGCATAGGGGCTGAGACCTTAAGGATTCTTTGCCCCCTCCTCCCTCCAGTCAGCCCGGCCCATAGGAAGAGGGCAGCCCAGTGTTACCCATTTTCGTTCCAACTAAGTCCTGTCCACCAGGATATTTTCAATGCTCTATAGCATCAGGCGCATCAGTACCATTTCTTATTGACATGGGGGCAGCCAGATCAGTCATACTAAAAGAATGGGTATCTAATGAAATGCTTTCTGATTATTACTTTACTGCTGTAGGGTTAGATAGCAAGGTTACACATGGTAGCTTCACTGATCCCCATTAGTGATCATACCATTATCACTTGTTTTGTGGCTAGTGAAATATGTCCAACCTCCCTTTTAGCTGATGTTTTGGCTGCACTGAATGCTTACATTAAATACCACCCCGATGGGGCTGTCTCTTTAAAATTTGCTGCAGATAACAATGATGTTGCATACACAATAGCTGCTCTCGACTATGTACAGAGCCCGGCCATTCTTTGTTTGACCCCAAGTCAAGAGCTCATGTTGCAGCAGCTACCCTCCTGTTTGTGGGCCACATCTAAGACTGATATTGGGCTTCTTTCAGTACCCCCTGCTGAATTCCATTTAAAACTTGGGTGTACCACCCCTCCAGACAGTAGTCCTTGACTAACACAAAATGATAGCATTGCACAACAGATCTGTGCTCTTCTGGAAGCAAGGGCATTGGTTAAGATAAACCCACCAGCATACACGCCTGCTCAGCTTGCTACCTACTGGTTGGTTCACGATTTACGAGCTAGCAATGCTGTCACTATGGCATTAACTCCTTTTGTACCAAACTCTCACACATTGTTGTCTTAAAGGGGTTTTGTCACGATATCATTTCATACCTCCTGTATCCAGCTTTTCAGCTCTGTGTGCTCAGAAGGGGGCGTGTATGATTTGTTTGAATTACATAACATGTGACCCTGCAGAATGAAATCACCAGGCATTTCCTCTCTCTAGTCAGAGAAAGGTCTGTTTATTTACAGAGGTACAAGTAGCTACACTGTAGCCTAGAGGTAATGCTTTTTACCTCCTGACACAAGGGTCCTGGGTTCAAATCCCTGCAGGAACCAAACCCGTGGATTTTTTTTCTTTATCAATACACTATAACTCATTGAGGTTTCTTTTTTAATTTATTTGCACTGTTTGACTTATTAATAAGGAGTACAGAGGACGGGAGTAGAATGACAGCACCTGGGGTTTGAACACTCAGTAGCTGCCTGAGAGGAGAGGTTATGTCTGGGCATGTGCGACCAGGCCTGAGGAGCTCGCAGCCCTGGTCGTATCCCCTGGAGACGAGCTGTAAACAATGGATCACCTAAAGGAGCAGCTAAAACAAAAACAGTGCAGAATTTTTGATAACGATGAATGGTGAAAATGTTTATTATTTAATTTGCAAGCTTCACACGTCAATTTTACTTCGTGGCAAAATCCCTTTAAATAGAGCAAACTGATACATGTTTTTCAGTAATTGATCTCTCTAATGCCTTTTCCAGTGTACCTCTGCATCCAGAGTCCATTTTCCTTTTACCTTCCAAGCACAGCAGTACACTTGGGCCCGGTAACCA
Source organism: Phyllomedusa bahiana (assembly GCA_025379985.1). Classification (NCBI taxonomy): domain Eukaryota; kingdom Metazoa; phylum Chordata; class Amphibia; order Anura; family Hylidae; genus Phyllomedusa; species Phyllomedusa bahiana. The sequence continues at coordinate 36,476 of JAODAL010031319.1, forward strand.
CAAGGGACCCAAAACAGCCCTACCCAATATTCTCAAGCTTTGTAGTCTGTGGCTGGTATTGTCTGTCAGAAACTTCCCTTCTCCTATACGTTGATGATCTGCTCTTAACAGCCCCCACTGAGTCTACCTACCAACAGGCCACTATTGCTCTTTTAACTTTTCTTGCAGAGGAAGGTTGCAATATGGCATGAGACAAACTCCAATTCTGCCAACAAAAGGTCATATTCCTATGACATTGCACTGTGCTTGGCATGCATCACCTCACAACTGAGCATGTTTAGGCGATTCAATCCCTTCAGTTTCCAAAAGGGGTGAAACAACTTTGTACATGTTTAGGTCTTGTCTCTTTTTGCCGGCTTTGGATAAGGAATTCATCAGCACAAATGCAGGCCTTACATGATTGTTTATCCTCTGCCGCCTTTTCCCTCACCCCTGAGGCAGTGGGTAATTTTTACTCTCTCAAACTAACGATCATGGCATCTCCTGCATTGGGTATTCCCAATTACACGTTCCCCTTCAGACTCTACTGCATGGAGCTTGCAGGCCAAGCTAATGCAGTCCTGACTCAGTCATGTGGCTCCCACCAAAGACCAATAGCCTATTACTCAGCCAGATTTGACCCTGTGGCCATAAGTTCCCCTTCCTATGTACAAGTAGTGGCCACAGTAACACTAATAATAATCTTTATTTATATAGTGCCAACATATTCCAGAGCACTTTGCAATTTAGATGGTATAAGTACAGACATTACACATTAAAAGAACTTACAGATGAGAGACAAGGTGTGAGGGCCCTGCTCGCGAGAGCTTACAATCTATTATGGTGTATGGGTGAGACGAAGGGTTAAGAAGTGCTAAGTTTACAATGGTCCAGCCATGTTACATAAATAGGAGGTTTACATAAAAGTTGGGTGAACCTGCCACCCTGACAGTACATCTATATACAGATAAGTGCCTGTGAGTGCCCTAGTGTTGGGAGAGCACGGGAAGGGTGGTAGACAGAGATGAGAGAGGAAATGTAGGGGGTGCAGCACTGTGGAAAGCTTTATGGGTGAGAGTGATGAGTTTATGTTGTATTCTGTACTGGATGGGCAACCATTGCAGTCACTGACACAGGGTAGAGGTATCAGTATAATGGCTGGAAAGAAAGACAAGTTTGACTGCTGCATTCAGGACAGATTGGAGAGGGGAGAGTTTGCAGAGAGGGAGACCAATAAGCAGGGAGTTGCAGTAGTCAAGGCGAGAATGAATAAGTGCAACAATGAGGGTTTGAGTTGTTTCCACAGTGAGATAAGGACGGATTTTGGAGATGTTCTTGAGGTGCAGATGACAGAAGCAGGCAAGGGATTGGATATAAGGAGTGAAAGACGGATCAGAATCTAGTATAACCCTAAGACAGCAGACCTGTTGCCTAAGAGTTATGGTGGTGCCACACGCTAAGACAGAAATAGCAGGGTAGGGTTGGTTAGAAGATGTGGAAAGACAGAAGTTCGGTTTTAGTGAGGTTTAGTTTCAGATGGAGAGAAGACATAATGTCAGAGACAGCGGACAGACAGTCACTGGTGTTTTTTAGCAGGACAGCAGTGATGTCTCGGGGGAGGTGTATAGTTGAGTGTCATCAGCATAGAGATGGTACTGGAAGCCAAATCTGCTGATGGTTTGTCCAATGGGGGATGTGTAGAGTGAAAAGAGAGGACATAGAACTGATCCCTGAGGAACCCCAACAGCAAGAGGAAGAGGAGAGGAGGGAGAACTGGAAAATGAGACACTGAAGGAGCGGTCAGAGAGGTAGGATGAAAAACAAGAGAGAGCGGTGTCCTGGAGGCCAATGGGCCTGACCTTGCTAAGGAGAAGGTGGTGATACACAGTGTCAAATGCTGCAGAGAGATCCAGAAGAAGCAGCAACGGTGGTTGCCGTGTGATTTAGCCGTGAGGAGATCATTAGAGACTTTAACTAGAGCAGTTTCTGTGGAGGGTAGGGAGCAGAAACCTGATTGTAGAGGGTCGAAAAGAGAGTTAGCAGAGAGATAGCAGATTAGTCGAGAGTAAACCAAGCGTTCTAGGATTTTAGAGATAAAGGAAAGGTTAGAGACTAGTCTGTAGTTGGCAGCGCAGGACGGGTCCAGAGTGGGCTTTTATAGTAAAGGGGTTATGATGGCATGTTTAAAAGAAGATGGAAAGATCCCAATAGAGAGAGGTTGAAGATTGCAGTAAGGTGAGAGACGATAGCTGGAGAAATGGACTGGACAAGGTGGGAGGGAATGTTGTCACAAGAGCAGGTAGTGGGGCGAACAACCTGGACACTTCTTCTTCTGTCGTTGGGTCAAGGGCTGAGAGCAGACTAGAGGACATGCCGGAGGGGACGGGATGGATGTTACTTGAGGATTGAGATGCAATGTTTTGCCAGATACTGTTGATTTTGTCTTTGAAGTGAGTGGCAAGGTCTTCAGCACAGAGGTCAGTGACCAGGGACTGAGCTTTAGGCCTGGTGAGAGAGTGAAAAGTGTCAACAGGCATTTTGGGTTGTTGTGTAATGTGAAGATGAGGGAGGTGAAATATTTTGGTTTGGTGCAGTGAAGGGCAGTGTGGTAAGTCCTGAGCATGAATTTATAGTGGAGAAAGTCTGCAGGTAGCTTTGACTTTCTCCACAGTCTCTCAGCATATCTGGAACATCGCTGCAGAAAGCTGAGGCATGTTTTTCATGGCTGCGGACATCTGACTCTGGTGGTGCGGTGTTTGAGTGGTGCCAATATGTCCAGGGTGGTTGAGAGAGTTTCATTGTATTGCTTGACAGCGAGGTCAGGACAGGAGTCAGAGGAGATTGGGGACAGTGAGGACTGTATGGTGTCTGAGTGTTAATGGAGCAAATGTTTCTGGATGGATGTTGGGCAGGTGTGTCCAGAGAAGGCTGAGAATTGGTGATAGTGAAGGAGATAAGGTTGTGGTCAGAAAGCGCATAAGGAGAATTAGTAAGGTTAGAAATTGATGAGTGACTGCAGAAAACCAAATCAAGAGTGTGTCCATCCTTGTGGGTGGTAGAGTCTGTAAATTGCAAGAGGCCAAGGGAAGATGTTAGTGAAAGAAACTGAAAGGCAGGAGAAATAGGGTTGTCAATAGGGATGTTGAAATCACCCATGTATTTCGGTGGAGAGGAAGTGAGGGATCCAGGCGGCAAAATGATCCAGAAACCGGTGGGGTGAACCATGGTGTCTGTACCCACCCCACAATTCTGAGGGAAAATGGCCGAAAGAATCTGAGGGTGTGGAACTCAAAGGAGGGTAAAGTGAGGAAGGGTGCGGGAGGAATGACCTGATAAGTGCAGTGTGGAGAGAGAAGTATGCCAACTCTTCTACCCTACCTGATCTCTGGGGGTGTGGGTGAAGTGTAGGCTGCCATAGGTGAGAGCAGCAAGGGAAGCTGTGTCAGAGTGCTGGAGCCATGTTTCAGTGAGAGCTAGGAGATTTAGGGATTTAGAGAGGAACAGGTCATGAACAGCAGTGAGTTTGGTACCGACAGATCAGGCGTTCCACATAGCACAATTAAAAGTGGCAGGAAAAGACGTACAATGAATAGTGAGCAGGTTAGCAGGGTTTCTATGGAAGGTGGAGGTAGGATGCACAGTAAAGTAGGGTGTGCCGGTGTTGGGAGAGATGTCTCCTGCAGCGAGAAGCAGGAGAATGAACAGTGACAGCAGATGATTCAGTGTTGTGTATGAGCGGCGTTTGTGCAACACTATGGAGGTTGGTGATTTGGGGTAGTTAAAAAGGGAAAACAGTGTGTGGGGTGCATACAAAGGTGAGGGAAGGAGAGAGGTGCTGATGTGGATAGCAACCCAGGAGGCGTGACTGGGTTGTAGGAATGGAGGCAGATGGCTACAAGGTAGATAGCAAGAGTGAGCATAGTGGATAAGGTGTATGTTAAAAGAGACCAGTTAAATAACATGCGATCCTTCAAGCTCCCTTAAGCTCACTTCTGTCTCATTTCTGTCATATTTTTGATGCTCATGTGTCACTTTAAAATATGCATGACAAATATGTCTCATAGACCTAAGCTGTGTGATTTATACTATGTCATGTAGTAACTCTACTGCATTAATACAAAGCAGTAGAGTTACACAAATAATGCTGTGAGGTTGTTGAGGGTAGTAGTCCAAAACATAGACATAAATATACCATTAATACAAAGCAGGAGAGTTACACAAATAATGTTGTGGGGTTGTTGAGGGTAGTAGTCCAAAACGTACACATAAACATACCATTAATACAAAGCAGGATATTTACACAAATAATGCCGTGGGGTTATTGAGGGTAGTAGTCCAAAATGTAGACATAAACATACCTGTGAAAAGAGGAAGAAAAACATGGTCTGATGACAGTAGAGTCTCTGAGGTACGCTATTTCAAGTTCTGTCATATTTCTGATGCTCATGTGCCACTTTCAAATATGCATGACAAATATGCCTCATAGACTAATGCTTGACGAAGCCTCTGAAATAATTCTAGGTTACCCTGTTACCATCTACACACCTCATGACAGTTGAGGTTGCAATGTGCCCTCCTCATGCCACCAAATGTCACTCTCCAACACTTTACAACTTTGAATCCTGCCCCTCTTTTGCCCATGGAGTCTTCAGATTCAAAAGGAAGGGAGGAGGAGGGGGAGACAAGCTTATATGCATAGCATTTGGAACAACACCATGATGTGCATTTTGATCCTGATTGTGTCTCCCTGATGGAAGAGGAAATATATGGATTTCAGTATGTTACAGAAGTCCCTTTGGCTAACCCTGAATTCGAGTTTTTTTTAGATGGTAGATGATAGTAAATGCCATACTGGATATGCGGTCATCACCCAACATGAGGTAATAAAGGCAGATTCACTTCCCCCCTCATGCATCAGGCAGAACTGGCAGCTCTTGCTGTGGTATGTAGACTGGCAGAAGGTAAAATGGTAATTGTATATAAAAACTCAAGGCAGGCCTTTGAGGTAGCTCATGATTAGAGTCCTGGAGGGCTCGAAGTTTCCTAATTTCCACAGGTAAAGCCATTAAAGATGGTGAAGCTATAAACTGACTGATGCAATCCCTGCTGCTCCCCTCCATAGCTGCAATCGTTAAAGCGCATACTGGAGATCGAACACAGGAAATGTGAGGAAACCACAAGGAGGACACAGCCGCAAAGGAGGAAAACAAGCAACCATGGCGTGTGATAATGACGATGACTTTTCAGCAGCAAGCAGAAGAAAGAGAAGCCTGGACTAGGGCAGGTGCATGGATTACTTTTGATGGACTACAAATGGTAGTAACTCAAACTGTGTTACCTAGGGCACTGTATCCTTTAATGGCACAAGCCATACATGGACAGACTCATTTGTCAAAACAAGCTATGATGAACATTATCACAAAAGTGTGGTATGCACCGGATGTGTCGGGTGCAGTGACTAGTTTTATCCGGTCCTGCATGACATGCACTCTGCATAATCTAGGAAAACCTGTAAAGGTTACAGAGAAACACATGGTAAAGCCTCTGTATCCGTTTCTGTGAGTGCAGAATGATTACATACAACTGCCAAAAGTAGGGTTTCATAGTTTCATAGTTTGTAAGGCCGAAAAAAGACGAGACGTCCATTCAGTTCAGCCTGTTGTGCTAAGGTGTTGATCCAGAGGAAGGCAAAAAACCCCAATGAGGGAGAAGCCAATTGTCGTCATTTTAGGGAAAAATTCCTTCCGAACTTTAAACTGGCAATCGGAAAAATCCCCGGATCAATGACCCCCCTTCAGGGAAACCTAGACACTATAACCTGTTATATTATTACGCTCCAGAAACGCATCCAAACCCTTTTTGAACTCTGTCAGTGAATTCACAATGAAATTTCCTCTGGCAGAGAATTCCACATTCACTGCTCTTACAGTAAAGAATCCCTTTTTTATGTTTATGTAGAAACTTTCATTCCTTTAAGGAAGTAGAGGATGCCCCCTTGTTCTAGATACAGCCCTGGGTATAAATAAATCTTGGCAGAGATCTCTATATTGAAACCTTTGATGTATTTAAACATATTTATTATGTCCCCCCGAAGCCGTCTTTTCTTAACTAAATAACCTCAATCTTGCTAATCTTTCTGGGTTTTGTAGTCCACCAGTCCTTTTATTATTTTTGTTACCCGCCTTTGTACCTGTTCAAGCTATACATGTCTTTCCTGTGCACTGGTGCCCAAAACTGTTTCACAATATTCCATGTGTGGTTAAAACCCGTGACTTTTTTATAATGGGAGAATAATGTTCTCATCATGTGCCTAGCCCCTTTTTAAATGCACCCCATGTTTCCCATTTGCCTTGGCAGCTGCTGTCTGACACTGGCTGCTACAATTAAGTTCACTGTCCCCCAGGATTCCCAAGTCCTTCTCCATGTCACTTTTACCCAGCCTTTCTCTATTTAACATGTAGTCATGTAATGGATTTTTCCTCCTCATTATATGAGTATGTGTTGGTATGTATCAATCTCTTTCCAGGATGGTCTGAAGCCTACCCCATGGCGAGTGCCACTGCAAGAGCTACAGCCAAGAATGTGAAGTCTGAGGTAATATGCCGGTATGGAGTACCTGAGGTAATTGAATCAGGGAGAGGAACACATTTCACCTGTCAAGTGGTGTCTGAAGTACTAAACAGTTTGGGGGGTACAGCAGGCCTTCCACGCCCCTTACCACCCTCAGAGTAGTGGGAAGGTAAAAAGGTTAAATGGCTTTCTCAAGTTAAAAATCAGAAAAGCCATGGAAGAGACAGCAAAGCCATAGACAACTTGCCACTTGCATTGTTTTCTGTCCCGTACATCCCTAAGAAGAAAACTAAGCTCTCACCAATGAGAAACTGTTTGGTATTGCACAAGGGTTGGGCCTGTATTTTCCTCAACAATTGCCACTTCACTATGGTGAACTGGCTCGATATGTCTCAGCAGTACACGCTAGACTAGTTCAAGTGCATAAACAAGTGTAGTCTTCCATTCCAGATTCTAACCAAGGGAGTCATAAACTGCAACCTGGAGACTTGGTGGTAACAAAAAACACATCAGAGGAAGTCTTTACGCTAAGTTCGAGGGTCCATACCAAGTGTTGCTGACTACAGCCACCTCAGTAAAGCTCGAAGGATGACAAAATTGGATACATGCCAGCCACTGCAAACTTGTGATTGCACCTCCAACAGGGGACTAGAGAGGAGAAAATGTTTTATTTTCTTTTTGTGTTTGAAACTTATCGCCATTCGCTATTGTCATGCTGTGCATTGCGGTCCAACGCCCAGAAGCCCGGACCGCAGCATGAGGCGTGCCAGGAGCCGGGTGGCAAGTGAGGGCAAGGTCCGGGCTTCATGCGGACACAGGCGCAACTGCTCTCGGAGCTCGCTTCACTGCGCGTCTACTTACCCAGCCCCACCCCGCTTCCTCCTCGATCGGAGCGCTGCTGTGTCTTCTCTTGCCTCTGCTCGCACTTACTAGCCGGCCACTAGGAGCGCGTGCGAGCAGCTTTCAAGGATTTAAAGGGCCGGTGCACTGCAGGTATTCTCTTTCACTAGTGACGTCCTTGTGCGCTCTAGCAAATTTCTTAATATTTCCGTCTGTGTCTTCGTCCATCGTACTGACCTTTGTCTGCCACTCACTGTTCCTGCCTAGCCTGTTCATCCTTGCTTTGGGTCCACATTCCGGCCGGCTCTGTGTCTACACCACCTGTTTCGGATGTCACCGCTAGGTCCTGCGTCGGGGGTAGCGACCTGGGGGATTCCCTGCAGCAAAGCCTGTCCTGCTTTGCGGTGGGTTCCGGTGAAGACAAGGGGCTCCTTAAACTCCGCTCCCCAGCGTAGGTCACGCCAACTCTACACTGTGACCAGACGATCCACTCCCGTTCATAGAGTCCCTCGTGACACCTATATACACAAAACAACTATGAAAACAGGTTCTTAAAACACAATACTGTAATATGGAAATAAATAACTAATGACACCAATCTAACTGATTGTTGGCTATGCACATTTTCCCCTGCATTAGCCAAAAGTTGTATCATGTGAAGAGTTAATGGGATGGGGAAACTGTTCAGATAAATTGTTAAATAATGAGACAAGGAACACTAAGGGGGACAGGTATAAAAACTGTCTTGTTTAAGACTTTTCTTTTTGCCCATAGCAACCAATCAGAGCGCCCCTTTCATTTTTTCAGAGCACTATATGAAATGAAACGGCTCTCTGATTGGTTTCTATGGACAACAAGAAACGTCTTAGACCAAGACAATTTTCATACATGTGGCCCTAAGTTTCAAAACACCACAGTAGCCATCCCTATAGTAGGGAGGAATGTGCCAGGTTGTATAGATGACAAATGATTTCTGAGCCTACACACTGGGATGGAAAAGACAGAAACTTTTAGGAAACAATATGAGAAGGAAATTTGTGAAAAATAGAGACAGTTGGTGGATAAAAGGTTTCCTTCTTTAATCCAGTGAATTGGTTTAGAGGCTTAAGTGGATAGCTTATGGGAGTAATACAAGGTATGTTACAAGATTTTATGCTACTGCTTTTAGTATATGTGATAATTTAAGCTATTTTCTTTTATTTTTCAAAGGCATGTAAAAGATCAAAGAAACATGGACGACGTGAACCCGAATCAAGATAGTTGTGTTTACAACGCTCACCATAGCGTAGGTCAGGGATTGTCGACTAGTTGTCAGAAGTTATTAAGAATGTTGGGCGAGTTTCTCATGAAAAATTGTGGTTAAAGTTAGTGATAAATTTTGGTCTATGAAATCCTTGTGTAATTGTGAAAAATATCAAAATGTTGTGAAGAAATGTTAAGAAATTTCTGTGTGTAAGGCAGATAGTTATACCATACAAAATTGTTCATCCCTTGCATTTACCATATGTCTACTGAATTTTAGCATAATTTTTAAATGTCTTTCTATTTTTTTTAACATCAGGGGCTTATAAATTTAGTGACAATTTTCCCAAATTTGCAACAGTTTTTTTGGGGACCAATTCACTTCTGACATGGCTTTGAGGAGCCTGAATTGAAGATGGCGAGCATCATAAATTACTTCATCTAAGAAACTACACCCCTTATACGAAAACATTGTTTAGCAACTTTAGGTGTTTTTCACAGGAATTAAAGCAAAGAGACTCATGGCAGGGCATACCATGGAGGGAGCGCTATTTGGAAAACAAATTTAAGTGGGTGTCAAATTTTGCTGCATTTGTACTATATTGGAGTTCATATGACACTTTAATGACAATAATCGCTTTTCATCAAATATTTTGGGAGGTGGAATGGACAAAATACAGCAATCCTGGAAGTGTTCTTTATTTTTATTTTTTATAGTGGTGCAGTAAAAATGACATTTTAACTTAAATTAGCAGGTCGATACGGTTACATTGATTACCAAATGTATATTATTTTTATGTTTTACTGCTTTTACATAATAAACATTTTTATTTATAAAAACAACACATTTTCACATCACCACAGTCTGAGAGCCATAACTTTTTTATTTCCCTGTGTACAGAGCTGTTTTGAGGCTTTTTTGTGGGATTAGTTGATGTTTTCATTGATCACATTTTAAGTGGGACATGACTTTTTGATCACTTTTAACTCCATTTTGTGGGAGGCAGTATGAAGAAAATATTGTAATCCTGGTAGTGTTTGTTTTTATTTTTTACAATACTCAATTATTCATGACATGTTAGTTTTACTACATGGGTCGATATGATTAAAGTGATACCCAATTTATATAAATATTTGCTATAACACTTTAAACAAAAGTTTATGTAAAAAAATTATGTAAAAAAAATTCAGCCATTGCTATCTTCTAATAGCCATAACTTTTTGTTTCCATATATGGAGCTGATGTTTTCATTGGTACCACTTTGCATTAATATGGCTTTTTGGCCACTTTTTGTTCTATTTTAAGTACTACGGAATGAACAAAAATCTCAATTCAGTCATTTTTTGTTTTTTCTTTACACCATTCATCGTGCAGGCTAAATAATATGACAGATTTATAGGCTAGGTCATTATGCACATGGCAATATTAAATATGTGTACTTGTTGTACACAGACAGCTACAGCCAGACATCTCACTATGGCGCTTCCACCAATTTTACATTCCTCTACTTTGGCCATATTGACATCTTCAATTAATACTTATTCTTGGGTTTCCTCTCTCTGGTCTATCTGATCCAACTTATATGTAATTCACATGAGTAAGGTCAAAAACAACCAAGGACCAAAACATTGTGTACAGTATGGCCACCCCATTAAAAATTCTTTATTTTGTGGAATACATAAAATCCCTAATTTGCATAAAAGACTGTCTTGAATGCCATGGATTCTTTCATATATGTTAATGGGCTGCAACGTCTTTCCACATGACGCCTAACGTCCATCTACAGAGTGTGAAACACATCCTTTATAGCTATGATATTTTTATTACTGTGGACATTTATGGACGATGAGATACCAACTATATTAATTTTTTAATACGATAAATGGGAAAAGGAGATATTTTAAATTCATAACTTTATTGTCTTCATAGTTTTAAAAATTAATTTTTTTATTCTTTATACACTAGGGAGTACACTACACTACATTTCACTGCACTATTAGTAGTAGTGCCCATTTACTACATTTTTTATGGCGGGTGTAATAAAAAGATTAACATGGCAAGCCTGGGGACTTAATTAGGTCATGGATGCCATGTCAATCACTCAGCACCCAATAATAGTGTTGTGGGAGAATCAAAAAAATGAAATGAGACACCTCCTATCCAATGGTGTAGTTGCTGTGGTCACATTAATGTGGCATATAAATAATTAAATGGCCAGGATTGTAGCTATCTCTTATCCTAGCTGCTAAAGGCTGGTGTCAGCTGTAAACACCCTCTGTATACACCTAGGGGTACATGTATGAAAAGTGGCACCGCCTCGAGAGTCATACTTTTCAGGAAGTTAATGTAGCATTTGTCAGTATGTATGAAAGTGTCTGATAGCACTTTATAAGTGTGTGCCGTTGCGAGACATATTTATGTTGCAAAAAGTCACATTCTTGCCACTATGAAATTAGTGTGGTTTGGTATGACAGGTTCGCACCACATTTTGCTGTAACACATTCATAAATGTGGCTCGGCGTAAGAATCGGGTGCAACACGCACCTGTAGAATTGGCGCATACAAAAGTGTTGGGTCTGTTGCAGCATGCAGCAGATTTTGGCATTGGACAGTTCAAATATTTGTTGAAAAGGGCTACATCTTTGGCTCAAAGCATGCCAGAAATCTGTCACAGCTCTGTTCATACATATTGCCCCTAGTGTGTATGGAGAAGGCTCATCTGAATGCTGAACTTGTGAGTTTAATAAAATAGTGAATCTCATTCACGCCCTTCTCACTTTCAAATGAAATTCCTGATGTCATCTATCATCTTAAAAAAATCTATTAAGAACCATAAAGGGCATTTATATAGTACCTAAAGAATTTGCGGTAAAATTATCAACTTTGGAACGGTTAGTCTGGCTGCTAAAGATATTGCAAAATTGCTTCTTACTTTATTTTCTTCCATCTCAATTTTGTCATGGAGTATTCTATTACTAGTTATATAGTTCCTTAGGCCTAGTAATTATAATGCCAATATATTTTAATTTTATATTATCAGCAACTGTGGTATCAACCCATCATTTATACCTCTGATCAAAGGAAGTTTTACTGACTTTTGCCATTTAATTGTAATACCTGAATAATTGCCATATTCCTTATTATTGATAGAAATCTATCTTTTTAAAGATCTATTTAAAAGTTATCTCATAACAAGGCTTTAACATGAATTTTATTTAAGAAAGTTCTGCAGTAAAACACACGTGTGTTAACAACTTACGCAATGCACCACTTTGATAGTTTTATTTATTGTAGTTTCTATTAGAATTGGATTCCAACTTTAATAGGAGTTTTCCACTTGGAGTGGACTTAAAAAGTATCATATTTTTCCTTGAAGAAATTGTTGAACTCATTCCAGTCTTTCCTCATGTCTTATTATGTGCTTTGTGTCCCAATGAGTCATTTTAATTTTATGTATTTTTTTGGTTTGCATTCTCTATAAGTTAATAATTGTAAATT